>CDFF01071446.1:0-24435 GCA_000826265.1 Acanthamoeba culbertsoni
CAAAGTGGTACTCGCCGTAGCCCTTAAGGATTAATAACTATGATTGAGCCGAGACCAGTTACACTGCAAGGCGCAAACAAAGTCTGTGGAAGAATATGTGGGAGATGCATACCTGGAGGATAGGTACGAATTGGCAATTAACAATAGGATCTCACTGGCCAGGCGCATGCAAACTTCCGAGATAGCGCCTGTTTCGGTGAGATTTAACAATTGGTGTAATTTTCAGGGGTCAGAGAGGTGCAGGAGCTGAATTTTCGAGGGGAAGCAAACGAAAACACGCGAAAACCACGAGCGGTATTTCTTCCACATGGGGATGGATGGGCGCCACACTGCGAGAAGTGGCTGGCAGGCCATTTCCTGTTCTTGGGTGAACTTTGCCGCAAACCTTCTCGACTGTTTTGACACCAAGCCAACGAGTGGAGCAGTCACGTGAATAAAAAGAGGCCTAATGGACCTCCGAGAGGAAGCACCATCGCATGGGTCTTCTGGCACGTCAGCCCATGTGTCTACGACAGTAGCAGACTCCGGGGATAGTATGGGGAGTAGGTTCCTCACAGAAAAGGCTCGCCCACTGCTGGACGAGCACCGAGCAGTCGGGTACGGTGGTTCGGAAGTGCAACACGAATGGACTGCACCGCCGCCCATGCCGTCGTACTCTCCCCCGCATCAGCAGGTCTCCGTTAAGACCGAAGACCTTGGACAGTTCTCTCCTACACCCTACAGCCCACCAACAGTCTCATCTCAGCCACACCTGAGGCCTGCTCCCGGCAAAGCGCGCTCACATTCCTGGTCCTATCCGGCCTCAACAGTAGGTCCCTACACCTACGTTGGGCCACTTGGGGGACATGTTCCCCTTCGATCGAGCGCGGGCCAGTTCTCGAGCCAGCCAAGGGGACTGCCTCCGGAGCAGCCCCTGTCCCTCTCCTATCCTTCCCACCATGAACAGATCTTGTCGTTTGGGGGACCGGGGCAAAGCACCTTTACCATGTCCTATCAGCCTTTGCCCGCACAAGAGGCGTCCGCCGCTTCACTGCCCACGACGCCGTCTTCATTCATCCGACGAACGTCTCTTCCTCAGACCTATCTTCATACCATTCCCATCGCCCGCCCCAGCGCTGCGCCCTCCACTGACTACCTCAGCGCGAGCACGATCCTGCCCAGTACTCAGCCACTGGTACGCTCACCAACCTCCTGCGTAGAGGACGGTTCCGAGTGACTGGAGCGCAGTCTGCAGAAGAGAAGCTGGAGATACCAGCCCACGGGGCGCGGGCGTTACCGAAGGAGATCGCCTCCCACCCAGCCATAAAGAGCATCACCAAGTAGTACCAACCTGCCCTTCACCTCTGCGCCTCCACCACATAAACTCAGCAACCTTTCAGGATACAACAAGAGGAGCAACCTGTTGAACCCACGGCCAGCGAGGAGGCGAGCGTAGGGGATCAAACGCAAGCGGAAATGGCTAAGGGGGCTGGGCCTCCCAGTGTGGGAGGCGAGGGTAAATTTGTCGACATCAGTCAGTACCTCAACATGCCCCAGTCCAAGGTGGCCAAGGTGCTAGGCATCCCGTCCTCCACCCTCAGCAAGCGCTGGAAGGAGGCTGCCCGAGCCCGGAAATGGTGCGTGAGCACTTTCCGAACCACTAGGCCGCCAAACTTGATTAATCGTTGCAATGTCGCGACACAGGCCTTGGCGTACCGTGTGCAAGATCGACAAAGAGATCATGGCCCTTCTCCACAACATTCCGCCGTCGGTTACAGGTGGAGCGACCACCACTCATTTGGCCCTTTTTAGGAATACCTTGCTAAAATGGCATCCCGCATTGCAGCCAAGGGACCTGACCATGTGCCGCCCGAGATCCAAACGCGACTGCTAGCCCTGCTAAAGCAAAGACAGGACGAACTCAAGCCAGTCATCATACGTTTGTAGATGTAGAGGATTTGTTACAGCAACCTAGGATCCGCCCCGCCTTCTCATAGAATAGCTACAGTGTTTCTAAAAGCTGTACATAACAGTGCGCCTGCTTTGTGTTTTGTGCTTTAAAGCCGCAGCTGCACCGACATCTGACGCGAGTGCAAGTCGGGGATGTTTTTTGGCCTCTGCTGCAGAATCTGAAGTAGAAAATATAAGCTCTTCTTCACAGTGGTTGAGTCCCCATCGCTTCCGTAAGCTGCAGCCTACGCACCTCTTGAAACACCTGCGAGACCTTGCTGAGCACGTTGGGGAAGTCCATATAGCCCGCCTTGCTCTCAACCCATATTCTGCATGCATGACAGAGCGAGGGTGAAGACCAATTGAGAGGATGATGTAACGTGGCATCGGCGTAGGGGACAACTAACCTATCGAACAGCATGAAGCACTGACAAAAGATCTGCTCGAATAGATTACGCTCGTCTGGCGGTGTGAACAAAGATCGCACCGAATGGCTTAGACATTGTTTTGCCGGTGACAAGCAGGGAGGGATCCATACCTTCGTTCTCCTTCGCGGTCATGAACTGGAAAAGCGGGGTGTCCCATTGCTCTGACGTGTCGGCCGCATGTATCAGCGCGTCTTTGAGCCACCCGATCGAAGAACGAGAAAGAGAGCGAGGAGAATGAGAAGACTGTCCCCAATTGAGCTGCTGATGGCCCAGGCGGGGTACCGTCGAGCCTGAGCGACTTGAGCAGCAGCTGCGTGAGATTGATACCCGCAGACGCCCACGGATACGACCTTTTGTTCGCCACAGCCAAGCAGGGGAGGAGGATTGGAGGGAGGGGGGGCTTTGGTAGGGACCAATGGAAACACTGGGATATGTGGCGCGCTTACCGTCCCTGCTTGAGGAGTGTGGCCAGAGTGTCCGAATTGTGGCGCGCAAAGTAAAGCAGCGTGGCCAGGCCCAGCAGTCCCATTCCTCGGAAATCCGTCGCTGGGTCATTCCCCTGAAACCACGGAGTGGATATAAGAACGACGTCTCCTTCCCAAACAAACTCTGCTGAAAACGCCTCGCGAGCTACCTGAAAGCCTATGAGTTTCCATTGGGGAGATATGCGGTCCGTGAGTTGAGTATCCGGGCACACGGCTCGCCATAGCGCCATCAGCTGGTCGACGAGCAAGAGGCGTCCATTGAGCGGAGGCCATTGTGTCAGACACGAAATCCACCACTGCAAGTTGGGTAGAAGGTGCAGCACACCTCATCCTCGTGCTGCTTGTCGGCAGAGTCGTAGGGAGTGCAGGCCAGGCACCAGAGGCCCCGTAGCCGACCCACCTGGTGTATGTGTGTGTCGGTATGGTGGTGTCACAATGGTGAGACTCGCGACGCGGCCTCCAGACGGAAGGGAACGAACGAACCTGCTTCGCTCGTCGAAGGCCATAGGCGCGCATGTGATAGGACATCACCCGCTCCAGACCCTCGCCATCCTCCGCAAGCCTACACAGGCATACCGTTGGCCCTCAAAACGAGAATATCTAGCAAACGACCGCTCCTGTTAAACGCACCACTGCTCCTTGTTTCCAGTCTTCCACTCGATTTTAATTCCTGTTCCGCTGGAACCTGCACTCATAGCAGCACACAACAAGGTAAGCCAAAAGAAAGGGAAAGGAGAGACACAGGCGGGGATAGAAGGCTCACCGGAGGTGGGCCTGTCGGAGGTCGAAAATGACCTGATTTCATCGATATATCTTAAAGTATTCGCCAACCTCACTTCCAGCACCAGTTGGTCGTCACAGCTGTGTAAGCTGACGAGAAGGTCATCAGCCACAGCCTCTTCAGCGTGGGTAAGGCCATCCATACCTGGATGCCTCCTGGAAGCTGTCCACCTGCTTGCCGTCTTTGGTGACCAGCTTAACCCTGCGCGTACCCAATACTAGTGAGAATCCCCCCTCCCCAATGGTCTCAACGCAGGAGAGGATGCAATGCGCGCGATTACTTGCAGTAGGCGTAGGAAGGCCCGGATCCCAGAATGGAGCCTCTGAAGTTGACCTGCTGCGCCAATGGGCCCCACTCGTTCATCGTCTGCGCCTGGTGGAACAGGTCGCACACCACCACCTGCCCCTGTCCTCCCCCTCACCAAGTGAGACCTTGGCCACGCGTGCCTTGCTTGTGCCCTTCCCCCTTCCCCGACATGGATCGCTGCGATACCTGCGGCGTGATCTCGGCAATGCGTCGCTTCTGCGACTGCAGGATATAGAAGGAGTCGCCCATCGACAGGACGCGTTCCAGCTCCTTCTCCAACTGCAGGGTCGCCATGGTACCCTTCAGCATGTAGTGTGCTTCTGAGGAGGGCAGAGGGCGCACCGCATCGAGCTCCTCGACCATGGCCTTGAAGCTGCTGCTGTTGGAACCGCCCTCTTCGGTCGCCTTGTCCGACTTGCCGGCCGCGTCGGCGGCCAGCATCTGCTTCTTGATATCGCCGATCTTCTCGATCAACGTCACGCGCCTCTTGGCCATCCACGTACCCGATACGGGCGCCTGGGCGGCCTGCGCCTGTTCCTGCTGCTGCTTCTGCTGCTCCGTTACACCCTCGCTGGGAGCAGTGCTGGACTCTGTGTGTGTGTGTGTGTATATATATATATATATGCCAGGCAGTATGAGCCGCCACGCTCGACTCGATCATCCACGAATGCGCAATCACTCAACAGCGGGCAGCGTACGCGCGGCGGGAGGAGGTTGTGGATAGGTGCGGTCATAGGGTGACTGCGAGAGTATGGGCGAATGCAACACCGGTTTCGATAGAGGAGTGGACGGCGCCGAGGTTGGGGTCGACGATGGCGTCACAGACCTGATTGGAGCGGACGAAACAGCCACCCCCGCCAACCCACCCACAAGGTTTACCCTTTAGCGCATCGATTGCCTCACGTATGCCGGGAATGCATCTTCGTGTGTGGTGAGGCACGCACTCGTCAGGAGTAGCCTCGCTTTCTCCCTTCTTACCACCGAAGAACTTCTTGAGGGTGGATCCGATGTCCTTGCCGCCCTTGGCTGATGGAGAGATGCTTGCCGCGCGTGCCCGGCTCGATGTCAGGCTCTTGTCGCTAGCTGGCTCTTCCTTCTCCTCGCTGGCGGTGTCTGTGGACGAGGAGACGGCTGTGGCACCTGCGCTGCCGTCTTGTGGAGGGGTGGTCTCTCCCTCTGGAGTCTCTTTGCTGCTATCTTTGCCCTTGTTCCTTTCCTCTCGGGGCTTCGGCGGGAGCGTGTTTTTCCTCCGCGAGAGGAAGTCCATCCAACCGCCGGAGCTCTTCTTGTCCTTGCTGTCAGTAGAGCTGTTGTTTGAGTGGTGTGCGTTTGCTTCCTGCATTTGCACCCGCTCCTTCTTGTTCAGAGCTGTGTGGCGATAAGTTACGTAGTGCTCTGCTTCGGAGATGGAGCCTAATTCATGGGATAGCACAGTGAGTTCGTGTTGGCCAAGCAGACAAAGGAAGGGCACGCACAGTCAGGACCGGCTGCGCAAAAAGGACGAGTTTCCTGGCGGTGAATGAGTGAGTGCGCTCTGTGGGGTCACCCCAACACGAAGACATACCTTTACTCCTTCCCACTCGTCTTCGGAAGACGCTGTCTCATCCTCACTCTCCAATGGCGCCTCTTGAGTAAGAGAAGCCTCAGCTTCATGCACTATATCTACCAGTTGCCCTTCCGTAACAACAGACCTATTTTCCTCCTGTGGGTGGCTTTCATCAGAAACAACGGTGGTATTCTGCGCAAGTGCGCTGTGCTCAAGATCTCTCTGTGTTTGATCTGTATGATGCGTGTTTTCTTCCTCAGTCCCCAAGTCGAACAGCAAGGGTGGACTGCCTGCTCCTTCCATGGCCACTTGCTGCCCTTACAATGAAAAAGAAAGAAAACTGAAGAAAATACGTATAAATATGCTACGGCAGCTGCCACAAAATTCCCAGAGAAACTCCCACGTCTCAGCCTTTCCGGGGGTGTGGGAATTTATTTTGGAGAAGAAGGCGCCACTTTGCCGTACTTAAAACCATACACTTCCTCCTTTCTTTGGTGATAACGATTGAACAGCTTCGATGAATAACCGATATAGTCGAAGCTCTCAAGCGAGGAATAGCGCGCTTGCACAAGCGCCCACACGCCCCAGTGGAAACTAGGAGCGGGAGTAAACCGTTCTACCTCCCGATACAGCGCTTCCACTTCCTCCTGAGAAACCGCGGCCTCTTCATCATCGCTCTAGCATTTGCAACGGTATCCAATGAGAAAATGTGTTTTGTGTGTGTGTGTGTGTTACAAACCGACACACGGGGGAGGGGGCGTACGGGTTCTGATTGACCTGGGTTCTTCTCTATATGGCGCTGAGCCGCAATGTAGGCGCGAAGCCATTCCAGTTGGAATTCCTTCGAAGGGAAGCGCGAGGCGTCCACCGTGTATCCCATCATCTCACAAAAATGGTTGGCAATATCGTACGCTCTCCAGTTGTAGTTTCCGTACTCGTAGTCGATGAAGCGGACCCTGGCTTCATGCTGGCCAGGCGCCTGGTACAGTATGTTGGCACAGAGAAGGTCGTTGTGGCAAAATACGACATCCGAAGAGGAACCGCTCAGCTGCTCTTCGAGGAACTCCAGCTCTTCGACACACCTTCCCATGGAGAACTGCTCCTTCAGCCGCCTACCGCAGCACACGCCGTGCTGTGTTATCAGATAATTGCACTAAACTTTCTTAGGAAAGCAGAAGACGAGCACGGCGCACCTGTTCTTTTCCTGGTCTTCAAACGATTCCGGTATCTCGAGAAGCCACTTTCGTAGTGTATTGAACAGTGCCGGCTTTCGCTCGCCGTAGACTTCCACCGAGTGGAATAGAGCCAGCTGATGGGCGACCTGAACAACCCACCAGGGAGTCAGGTAAGCCAGCAATCTTCAAAGGAAAAGATGGAGTGGTACGAGTTTGAATTTCTCAGGCGCCTTCATGTCGTCGGGCGTGAAGGGCTTGCCCTCAACATATCCGTAGCAGATGCCATTCGTGAAGCGGCCGTAGAGTGGAGAGCAGATGCCCAACTTGCCCAAGCACACAAGCGTCATAAGCTCGCTTTCCCTTCAACCACCACAAAGGTTTAATCGGACTTCGCTGAGAACGCACACAGAGGCAGCCAACGCACTCACCTGTCTATCATAACCTCGGTGCGTTCGCCGTAAATACGCACAAGAGCGGTTTTTTCCGAAGGTGCATCTCCCTCGCGCGGTGTGTCCTCAAGCTGAGCCACCACCTGACGCAGGCACGTTCAGGGGAAATCCGCAGATTGAAGAAAAAATAAATGAGCTTTTGGGTCCGGGCAACTGAAGACAACTGATGGTTGGCAAAGGCAAGGCACCTTGTAGAGTTTGTTTGTAATGCCGTCAGTGAATTGGTGGAGATGCATCTTCGAACGGTCCCATTTGGGGAAGAAATGCGTGAACACCTCGGCAGCACCGGCTTCGAGGTCGCCCTCAATGGTGTGGTCCAGCAGTGGATATCGGTTCTTTATCCACTCTTGCAGTTCTTGCCGCTTGGTTCTACGGAGTTCATTGTCCATCTCGTTCAGCTCTCACCTGCGGGTTGCTACCTGGTCGTGGGTGGTTCCTGATTACTTGACAGTCATTGGCCCCACGGCCCCACAGCACTCGAAATTACGGAGCAAAAAGAACGAGCCCGGGTGTACTCTTCTGCTGCTTTTTCTTTTTCGCTTTTCGTTTCCGTCGCTGCCGTTGGGTTCTGGGTCCGCGGACCCCTTGGGTAAACTTAATATTATTGCCATGGCGGACTTCTTTGGCTGTCTCGTACGCTTCTGGTCCCAACTCGGCTCCCCAAAATCCGCGCAATAATCTGCCTTCTTTAAGGACTCCTATTCGGATTCGGACAACGATGCCTTAGGAGCCGTGAATCTGGCGTCTGCTCTTTTAAGGTGACTCTCCCAATAAAATCAATTGGAGTATACACCCTGACACCAACAAACAACAAACAAACAAAAATAAAAACACCAAAACAAAAACAAAAATAAAAATAAAAAATGAAACAATACAAAAAAAACAGTCTTATGGGCAGTTCTTTCGTGGTAGTGCACTACCTCATGTTCAGCCGACGTTTGGTGGTTTCGAAAATAATTTATTGGCTGGCCATCGCTGGTAACTCCTTCTGCTTGCGCTGTATTGGCTTAAAGAGGAGAGGATGGAAGAGAAGGGTCGCGTGAAGGTAGATCAGTGGCGTGGCAGAGACTCCCCACGATTGACATTCTCACGTATCTACGTGTGACCTTTTCGATTGGGTGTTTCCCGTTAGACTTGATGGCGTCGGTCGGCATCGCAGTGAGTCAGAGCTGGCTCTTTGCCACCAAGGAATACGGCTGGGTGGCGTGCCTCACGCTGCGAAGCTTCATTGAGTTCTCGGTCGTGGCCTCGTTCTTCTGGTCGTCGTGTATAGCCTTTTACCTGTTTTACGCCATCGTTTGGCATAAGGACATGATGCTGTCAGAAGTACGATCACACGCCTCTCGAAATCCCCCCCGCCCAATCTCTATCTATCTATATCTATAAATCTATCTCCTTCTGTATTCTGCAAAGCTGAGAACTCTTCCGCGAATAAATAGGGAAGCAAGGGGCGAAGCGCGGGGAAGCGGTACAACTGGACAAACGTCTTCATGATCCTAGCACACATTATTTGTTGGGGCACACCTCTGGGTAAGCGAAGCGCCTTTCCCTCCTGAAGGATAGCAGCGCCCTATTTACGCTCTGAGGGCAACCAGTATTTTGTATCATCCTTCTCGCTGCGGATTGGTATGAGAAGTCCGAGGGCGGATGGTACGTGTTCTCAACATCGCCGGAGATCCTGGTATCGCACACACTCAACCATCTTGTTCCCGGTTCAGGTGTCACCCCAAGGAGCCGTACCTATTTATCTTCTGGGAGCTTCCCATGATTGTATCCTTTTTTGTAAATGTCCTCCTCTATGGCATTATCGCCTTCTATGTACAGCGGAGAAGCCGACTGCTCAAAGGTTCGTCTTTCCCGTTGATCTTCATATCCTCGCCTGGGGTGTTCTGAGTGTTCATGAACACAGGAACGAAGAACCATCTGTCCGCTAAAATTCAACACCGACTGGCCCTGTTCGTCCTGGTGTATGTTGTTTGCTGGGCTCCGAACGTCGCCTCGCATATCGTAACCTATATTTCACCGAACTGCTGGCTCTTGTGGCTCGGCCTCCTCCAGAATGCTTTTTCTCCAGCCCAAGGTACCCCTCTTCTTTTCTCTGTACCAGCTGTTGATGGGTTTTTGGCTTGTTTTGATTCTTGATTGGCTCCGCAGGATTTTTGAATTGTGTTGTCTACGGCCTGTCCAACCAGCAGGTGTGGTCGCGCTACCGCTGGTGGCAGCACCTGCTTATGATCCTCGCGTCACCCTTCATCGTCTTCCCTATTATCATCATGGCCGCTATTGAAGAGGTTCTTCGCGTCGCAGTGCCTACGCTTCACTCGCGATTCTTCCAGCCGCAATCCGATCCTCTCAGGTTCTCATTTTTCCTTACTTTGTCACGTTTTCGCATTCTCGAGCTGATCAAGAACATTGGCTGCAGTATCAACTACCCGACGCGTGCATACAGACCCATAATGTCCGTAAGCGACCAGGAAAGTCTCACCGACATTGAAGACACAGACACCTAGCCCCGCAACCCAACAGTGCCTTGGCTTGTATTTTTTCCTGCACATAGCATTGAACAAGACGAAAGTAGTTACCATTTAAAGAAGAAGGCTACGTCCGTTACATCCAACTGCCGAACACACGAAATTTTGAGGGTGCATTTTGGAGGTTGACGTACAACTCCGTCGGGATACCCTGCCTCAGAAAACCTCTCCCCACTTGTTCGCATCTCTCGTCGTCTCAATCTTCCTTTCTCGTGCTCCTTTCTTTGGGCCGAGGTCATGCAGGTTGCTCCTGTGCCACAACATAGCCAACCTTCCACTTCAACTTCAATCCCTGCTCCTCCGTCTGCAGCAGACCCCCACCAATACAAAACCTCTGCCCCTTCATCTCGCACATCATTTTCCTCTTCTTCATCTTCTTCCGGTTCCGCTACTTCCTTCACAACCGGCGTTGCTGCCGCAGCACCCAGTGCGCACCCAGCTTCATCCCCCTCGCGCTCAGGCCCGCAGGCCACAACGCCCAAGGCATGCTCGCAATGCCAGACTACCAACACACCCTGTTGGCGACGAGGCCCCAACGGCGCGATGTACGTCCCCCCTTCTCAAAT
Source organism: Acanthamoeba culbertsoni (assembly GCA_000826265.1). Classification (NCBI taxonomy): domain Eukaryota; phylum Discosea; order Longamoebia; family Acanthamoebidae; genus Acanthamoeba; species Acanthamoeba culbertsoni. The sequence continues at coordinate 10,197 of CDFF01071446.1, forward strand.
TCTGGCCCAGGCACACTAAAACTAAAGGCCCAATGCTGTGCGTTTCATTTCCCTCCGACCATTCAGAATGTGCAATGCTTGTGGCCTCAAGTTTTCGCGAAGGAAGTACGCGTTTTTGTCCTTTATCTGGGATCCTCGCCTTGTCTAACGGCTGTATGTATCCTATGAGCAGGAACCACGCAGACGGACTCAGTCCGGCCAAGTCTCAGGCTCAGCTGGCATCGGCCGATAGGGCGTTCTCCTCCTCCTCCACGCTGGATGCAGCCATCGGCAGCCAACGGCAACTGACAGGAGGCGCATCCTCGTCATCCGTGTCTCGTGAGCCGGATCACGCCGCTTCCAACGGCAGCGACGAAAAGCTCGCGCACGCGGGCTACGCCCAGGCTGCTGCCGGCGTCCGCGCAGAGACGTTCGGCCATCATCAAGCTGGCGGCAGGCGCCATTCCCATGCACCGGCGGCCCGCGCGCGGCTGATCACGGCGCCGAAGCTGGCACAGTACAGCCCGGCGGAGGAGGCGATCGGTACGGACGAGATCGCGGCGCCGACGCTGGAGCTCTTCTCCGGCCTGCAATTCCTCAAACCCCGGGCCAGTGGGTCCAAGTCGGCCGGCAAAAACACACGTACGCACGCCCTCGGCTCTATCATATATACTTTATACATATATATATATATATGGAGAGAGGGACAGAGAGAGGAGCCTCCCTTTCCTCCCCTTTTTAAGAGGAGAGACCAACAAAGCACGGTTGGCAGGTACAAAGCGGAAAGGGGGCGTGGGACAGCGGAAGCGACAGGGCATGGCGATCCGTTCCCAGAAGGCGAGTGAAGAGAATATCCCTATGTCGTCCTCGGAAGATGAAGAAGAAGGCGAGGACGCATGGAAGAGGGAGGAGGAGGAGGAGGAGGAGGAGTTGGAGGAGGAGGGCAACGGCGACGAGAAGGAGGAGGAGAAGAACCGGAAGCAGGTGGTAGCAAGGAAGCGGGAGGCGCTCGCAGTGGAGTCCTACGCCGCAGACCGGAAGCGCGTGCGGACGGGCTCGGGCAAGGCCAACCTGTGGACGCTCGACGCCCACCTTCACCTCCTCAGCATGTGGCTTGAGTACCTCAACACATACAAGTGCGCGCCCTCTCCGTGGAGTCGACCTCCACCCGTCCGTGGTCCTGACCTGGTGGTGTATGCTGTCGCTTGATGTTCGTTGTTCGTATGGGCGGCAATGCAGGGACCACGTGTGGACGATCAGCCCGCTCGATCCGGCGGCGTTGGACCACAACAACGCGCGGCACCTGCTGTGCACGAGCGAGGGATCGGAGGACAGATCCGCCCTCTCGCTGTCCCTCAACTTCTGTCTCGCCATCGGTGCGCCGCCCTCACCCCAATAACCTGCCTCCCCGCTCTCGTCCGGCGAAGCTTCCGGCCGTTGCGTGTACTCAAAATAAAATAATTAATAATTATCAATAAATTAATAATATATATATTAAAAAAATAACAGGCGCGCTAATGCACGGCGATGAGAAGTCGCATATGGAGTTCTATATGCGCGCGCGGGAGCATCTGGGCTTTCTCTTCGACGCGACCGACTACAGCGTGGCTCTGGCGCTCATCGCCATGTCCCACCACACCATGTACTGGGAGGCCGACGCCAAGCGGAGCGAATACTACCTCACCCTGGCCATCAACATCATCGCCCAGCTGGGCGCCTTCCACAGGTGCGCGCGCATGCACACACACACACACACAGACACACACAAACACAATCATATCCTTCCTCCCTCTCCCTTCTCCCGGCACGTCACTCATCCACATTGGGGCCAGTGACGTGTACCACCGATGCCTGTGCATGCACAGCCTGACGTTCCGGCACGGGCCGAACGACCTGGCCAAGATGGTCAAGCTGAAGCAGGAGCTGCGAAGAGCCAAGCAGCTGCCCTACTACCCTATCACGCAATCGGCCAACTCGGTCGTCTCCTACGACATGTTCCGGCATCTCCGCTTCGTGACAGGCGCCACAGGTACTCTCCCCTCTTCCCTCCCCCCTCTCTCAGGGAAAGCGCATCGCTATTCATTCTTTCGCCCCCCCCTCCTCTTTTCCCCCTCGCTGACTCCTTGGGTGGCTCGGAAGGTATCATGACCAGCGTGGTGGCGGGCATCAATCTGTTCAAGGCCGCATCGCCGTCTCAGTCCGCGGTCACGCACGAGCAGCAGATCGTGTTCCGTAAGCTGATCCAGGCCCTCGACGAGCTGGAGGAGGAGATACGCAGCCTGCACGGGCTGGATGCACCCAACCCCTCCGCGTCCCTCACCATGCTCGCCTTCATCACCGCCCTCCGAGCCGGTGCGCTTTCTACTTCTCCTCCCCCCCCCCTCTACCCCTCCAGCGAGACCACGATGAGGAGGGGCTAACCGTGGAACGGAAATTAGAGTGCTACATGTGCCTGGGCGACTACAAGACGGGGCTGAGCTGGGCGAACCAGTTTCTCCAGGACTCGCGCAAGCCGCACTTCCGCTTCGTGATCGCGGGGGTGGTGCTGATGCTGGACCTGATCATGGGCATCTTCCTGCGGGCCAACCAGTTCGCGTACCTCGCCGCGCAGATGGACGCCATCGAGTCCAACTGCGTGTCGTGCCCCACGCTCAACCTCGTCAAGAACAAGTACCGGAAGCACCTCATCGACTACGAGCAGCGCTGGCAGATCGAGCATGTCGCGGAACAGGCGCATATGCGACTTTCCCCGCAAGAGTCCGGTCTGGCGCGGCCTTCCAGCGCTGTACAGACGCAGCATGCTCACCAGCATCTGCTGCTGCTACGGTCGTCTCCTTCATCGGCATCACCAGCCGCCTCCTTTTCTCCTTCGTCGTCATCGTCGTCATTGTCGACGACGGTGGTACCTGGGCTTGCTGGGCCTTCCCATCATGGGTCATCTCGCACCGATGTCTATGTCGATTCCTGGGGCTATCAGGACAGCGGCGGCCCAGCAGACCAGCAGGCGGCGGCGTCGCCTCGGGACTTCTTCGTGGACGAGGCCGGACGGGCGGACGGAGGCGCGAACGACGCAGACGTCGTGCGATACGAGTACCGCCCGCCCGAGAACCCCTACGCCTTACAGTCGCCCTCGCACATGAATGAACAAGAGTATTTAAGTCAGCTGCTCAACGACAACCCCGACGAGGGCCTCCTCCACCTCCTGGACGCGGGGAGGGGCTGAATAAGCGGACGGCACAGGAATGAAGGGCCGTGGCTTGTGTACAGAAGTTGGATTGATGTGATTATTAGAACAGAAATCGCACCACGCGAGACTTGCAAGTCAAAAGGTAAGGGCAGGCGATTTCAAACTAGATTCAGGGGAGATTGAAATGAAACAGAGTACTGAGGGCTTCGCCTCTTTATTGCTTTGCTTTTGAGTTGGCAGTTTCATGCCGTCGTCATCTTCAAAGCAGTTTTTTCTCTTGATTTGGCCTTGTTAACTGCTGTATAAGCTGGTTGCATTGAGCAATTGCCAAGCCTGTCCATTGGGGCATGCTTCTTATATATTGATCCTCAAGTTGAAGTACAAGGACAGCTATAGGAAGGTTGTTTAGGCCTGGCTTGTGAGGTTGATTGTTTCAAAGGGCATTGCTATATTGGAATGCCGCGAGGGTCTGGGTTGCTTTATGTTTGCTTAAGATAACAATTGGAAAAGTCAAGGAGCCAGCCTGGCTCACTTTTTGCAAACAACAATTATCATTGCAGGATATAGATGGACTTAGAGAAAAAGCTTAAAGCGAAAAGAAGGTGAGTTTGTCATATAAGCAAAAACAACAAAAAAGAGCATATCAATGAAGCTAATGAAAGATTTTCACTGCTCCTTCTTTGTCCAAAAGCTTTTTACATGTGGTGTAAAGATTTGCCAGGTGGCTTGTAAGAGGGCGGAAGGTAGTATAGCTTGGGCAAAGTGTGTTAATTATATGATAGAGAAGACTGAAGAAGAGTGGGTGAAGCTGGCTTTTTGTATCTCCCAAAAAAGGGACATATGGCATTGGTTAGACTAAAAAAGGTTGTTGACAAAAAAGGGCTGGCGTTGAGAATATGGCCAAGCTGCATCGTTTTCTCTGTTGGCTGCATAAAGAATAAAATTATTCCTGGCGAAAATCTGAAACCTCCTGGCAAAGGTCTCTTTTTCCCTGTTTTATTTTTCAGCCAAAATCATTTCTTTCTACAGACTTCCACCAAAGATGCGACCTGTTGCACGCTGCTCGCCTTTTTGGCGTCCCTATACACAACGCCTTGAGAACCTTATTCAACGCCATACACGCCGACACACTGCAACATTTCAGGCCACAATCAAACTCGTGCGACATGGGGAATCCATGGCGAACACCGGTGATTTATCGCATTTGGGGTCGGTGATCACAATATCCCTCTCACTGAGCTGGGACGAAAGCAAGCGAGAGCTGCTGGCATGGCCATAGGACCTGAGTTCGTTGATGATAGCCTCATATTCTATTCTCCCTACCGAAGAGCTAGGCAGACGCTGGAGGAGATACTTGCCGGCAGCGGCGTTCAGTATTGATGGTTGCGCAGGTTCTCTTCCTCCTCGCGTGCATCGATTCGCGCGAGTTCTTTCTCCTCTTCGGTCTCCATGTTGGAGTAAATTTTGATGCTGAAGAGTGGATCAAAATACAGCATGGTCCCGTACGAGTCCACCGACATCTCTGGAGGCAGGAGCAAGTGCTTGTCGAAGAAGAACTCGACCATGCCCACCCACGAGTACCACACCTCATGCGGTGACGACGGACCCAGCAGCAGCACATCGACCGATGCCGATTCCTACGTGCCGATATGCTATAGTTAGACCTGGAATCGGTGATGGAGAACGATTGTAGTTAAGGCATAGGGGAGGTTGCCTTCATCCAGCTTCGGGGAAGAAGGATGGGCCGGCCGGGCAGGCGCGTGGAGAAGAGCCAAGGGAAGTCGGTAAAGTTCTCGTGTGCCGTGCCCTTGGCCGTGACCACGTAGACTACGGCATCGTCGCTCCTGCGTTGCACCAGCGCCGACTGCTTGGCCAAGTCGCCCGGCTTGGACTGCCACAGATCGCTGGCGTCCCCCAATATATACCAGGGGTAAGGCCAGGCAGGAAAGGGGAACGGGGGGCGGCGATAGGCAGAGCCACGAAGCAGCGGGGCGACGTACCTGTTGATGACGAGGAGCGGCTTCACGACGCGGCGGCCGGGGGCGTCCTCGAGAATGGGGCGCATCCAGGGATCGAGCGCGACGCCGCAGGCCAGATCGGGGACGGGGAATGAGCTGTCCTCGCCCTCGTCCCGGCTCCGTTCGGGCTCCGTAGAAACGGTGTGCGCGCTGGGCTGGTTGAAGAGGGACTGGCGGCCCTCGCAGCAGACCAGCATCGCCGTCGCCCCTCCGAAGGAGTGGCCCAGAAGACCCTAAGACGGGAGGTGAGAAGCCTGCAGCATACACCCATTCGGAAGGGGGGAGGGGGAAAGAGGCGCAAGGAAGGCGGGAAAGGGCGCGAGTACCACGCCGCGGGACACGTCCAGGCGGTGCGCGAACATGTTGGCGCCCGTGCGCTCGACGATGGTCGGGGCGGCGGACGACTGGAAGAGGGCGAGCCACTGGCGGGAGGGCAGGTTGACGCCCACCGACAGGTCCGGCAGCGCGTTGATGGCCCCTATCCTGCGCAGGAGGTGGCGCAGGTTGTGCTGTCGCCGGTACCACGGCCCTGGCAAGCGGGCTAGTCAGCGGAGTGCAGTGTGGCCATGGGGCAAGAGACGGGAAGGGAGGGGGGGGGAGCTCAGGCTCGTACCGGGCTGAGACTTGTCTGAGTCGTCATGGTAGACGGCGAAGACGACATAGCCTCGGCTGGCCAGCCGCTCGCAAATACCGGTATTCTTTTCCGGAATTCTTGAGGAGAAGGAGAGAGAAGAGGAGGTAAATGGAGTGGTACGGAGAAAGGCACCCTTGGGTGTGGGCGAGAGGGAGGGGAGGGTAGATGGGTGAGGAGCAAAATACTCGTGCTGGCCGTGCTGGTACACAACGACCGGCCACTGCTCCAGATGCGGCGACAGAGGGGCGCCGTAACGCGCATGGCTGCAACGCTAACGTTAGTTTTGTTGTTGTTGTTGTTGTTGTTGTTGTTGTTTCCATTATTGGCTGCCCTCAGGGGTTGAACCCAGTGCTCCTCTCGCGCCCCCTCCCCCAATTCATCGCAAGGAAGCTCACCACTTCGTGTAGTGTACGATATGGCTCTTGACCCACGTCACGTCGCCCAATATCTTCCGCACGGGGTTCGCCTCGAGCAGGTCGTCGATCCTGTTCCCCTTGCCCAGTATCTCTGGAGATCGCCAAGCCCCCCCCCAATACACCGGTCATGAAAGAGGCCACCACTCTACCGAACAAATGATCGATATGGAGAGGGAGGGGGGGTTCATAGAGGTACCTTCGCCCTTGAGGACGAGGTAGGGGGCATGGGGGCACTGGAGGTAGCGCGGGTCGGAGCTGTCGGCAGGATACCATATCTTGGCCCACAGCTTCCGCTCGCGCCACTTCTTCTCGTGCGGGTTCATCCAATCATCCGGCACCAATTCTTGTTGTCTGTCCCGCGATTGTAATGAAAGGGAGGACGTCAATGCGATGTCACCTCGTTCTTGTTGCTGGTGTATTATTGGGGGAGGGGTAGGAGGGACTCTTACGTCCAGCACTCGGTGATGGTTCCGACCTTGAAGCCGCCTGGGGGCAGGGCCGGCATGTTGGGTACGGGCACGATGACGGTGGCCAGCACGGAGAGAGTGAGGCCCAGCGTGCCGACTAGTCGCAACAGCATAATGAACCAACCCTCTGCCATGCGCGCGAGGCGAGCGTCAAAGGGGGGGGGATGGCGTGGGGCAGGGAGGAGAACAAGACGTACGAGGGAAGAAGAAGAGAATGAAAAGTAAGGGGAGAGTGCAGTAGGACGGGTAGAGCTGCCAGGTGGGTCGTTCGATGAGGAGATGAAGAAAGGCGAAAAGAGCAATAGCGGCTAGACTGAAGTAGGTGTCCCATCCATGATATAGCTCTTGTGGTGGCGTGAGAATGAAGAGGTAGAGTGAAATAAGGAAGCCTGTCTGGAACAGGCGTTTCCTCATCTTGTAAAGCACTAAATTAAAGATGCCTTGCAATATGGATGTCTATCTGAATTGAATGTTTAGTTGCAGAAAGCGGCCACACACAGGTCAAGTGAACCACCAGACAATTACGAGGCTGATTAAACGCGCTTGTGTCCAAGGGTGTGAGTGTTAGTAGTGGTGCTCTCTGAAATTCGGGCGCTGTGTCCACAGATTTTCTGATTAATAACCACAACGTGCTTATGATTCTTTAATCGGTCATTTTCAGCGCAGCTTTTCCTCGAGGGAAAGCTAACGCCACCAGTCTACTGGCCTTCAACGACAGCCTGCATAACCTGACAACTACTCATAATGAGCACAACCAGCACACCAACTGAGGCACCAGTGGTAAAAGCCGAGAGGGCCAAGGCTTCATTTCCGGTCCGCGAGCTAACGTACCTGCTTGACGGAGGTCGGCATCGCACGGAGGCCAAGGAACGGCTGGAGGCCATTCATAAGAATGACCCCAAACTGCACTGGGACGACCGCTACTTCCTCAGCCGGGAGGCCAACTTCGAGAAGATTTTAGGTCAGGTGGCCCACTTGCACCGCCTCACGAAGGAGCACAACATCACCGACCCTTGGGAACTCTATTATTTCCGGTTACTGCTTAACAGCAACAACTTCACCGGGTGTGTGCAATAATTTATATTTTCCTCAGTAATTTTCGAACGCTGGTGCAGCGCAGGCCCAACACTTAGCTTGAATGTTCTATCTGCAGTACACACTGGAGCATGTTTGTGGAAACCCTTGAGGGCCAGGGTACTGAGGAACAGAAGGCCAAGTGGCTCGATGATGCCAAGAACTACCGCATTACCGGCTGCTACGCGCAGACGGAACTCGGCCACGGCAGCAACGTGCGCGGGCTCGAGACGACCGCCACCTACGATAAACAGACCCAGGAGTTCATTCTCAACAGGCATGGACGCCTCTCTGCCCTCTCTGCCCTCTCTGCCCTCTCTGCCCTCTCTGCCCTCTCTGCCCTCTCTGCATAACTTGGCTTGATCGATCCATTTCTCACGTGATATGTGTGGCTCACTGTGGTCGTACCAGCCCCACTTTGACGTCGACCAAGTGGTGGCCGGGCGGTCTGGGTCTGGTGTCCACCCACGCAGTGACGCACGCCCGGCTTATCCTCGACGGGAAGGTGCTTCCCTGCCCCTCCTTCTCCCCCCCTAAGCTCCGTTCTGCCTCCCGTCGACGACAGTTTGGCACGCGCGAGCGCCTAACGAAAAGCCGTGTGTGCTTCCTTTTGTACCGGCAGGACTACGGAGTGCATGCATTCGTCGTGCAGCTGCGCAGTATGGAGAACCACACTCCGCTGCCCGGCATCACTGTAGGCGATATAGGACCCAAGATGGGATTCAACCAAAACGATAACGGTACCCAAAGGAAAAATCTCTGGGTTTTTAATTCGTTGGGGGAGGGAAGGAATCGCGCAGCCTCTGACGTCATCGATGGCCGTTGTGTGTGCTGGCATGTCCTGGTAGGCTTCCTGCGGTTCGAACACGTGAGGATTCCGAGGGGCAACATGCTGGCCAAGTACTCGAGCGTGACGCCCGACGGCCTGTACGTGAAGACGCCCAACATCAACCCGAAGATTGGCTACGCGACCATGCTCTACGTGCGGGCCCACATGGTCGGCGACGCCTCCGAGGCGCTCAAGCGCGCGTGCACGATTGCCATCCGCTACTCTGCTGTGCGCCGCCAGTTCGGAAACAAGAACGAGGCGGAGAAGCAAGTGTTAGACTATCAGATGCAGCAAGTGCGGTAGGGAAACCTCCTCCCCCTCTTGGGCGCTTTTCGTCATCGTGTTGATTGCCTCTCTAAACCGCCCAACTCACACGTTACCTGGTTTCCGCGCAGACTCTTCTCGATCCTGTCCAAGGCCTATGCGTTCCATTTCGCCGGACAGCACATGCTGAACATCTACTACGACCTCACCAACAGCATCAAGCAGAAAGACCTCTCCAAGCTTCCGGAGGTAAACCCAAACGTGTCTGCTGTGCCTGTCTTACAGCCTCTGGCCTCATCGAGATCTCTTCATGCGTGCAGGTGCACGCCACCAGCGCGGGCCTCAAAGCGTTCACTACCTGGGCCGCGGCTGCGGGCGCGGAGGAGGCGAGGAAGTGCTGCGGCGGACACGGATACTCGATGGCCTCGGGCTTGCCCAGCCTGTTCGCCGAATACGTTCCGGCCTGCACGTACGAGGGCGACAACGTACGACGGCCAACCTGTTGGAATTGACGGCCGTATCAAAGGAACCACTGTTTTTTTGTGTCGTTGACGATATGTCGGGGCCGGGGCAATTGCACACAGGTTATCCTTTGTTTGCAGACCGCTCGCTATCTGCTGAAGGCTCTGCAGCAGTCGCAGGCCGGCGGTAAGCTTAAGGGCGGAGCCAAGTACCTTCAGGACATGTCAGAGCAAAGCCAACCGTCCCCCATCAAGTCCGCGGAGGGCTTCCTCTGCCCTCACTTCCAACTGCACGCCCACAGGCACCATGCCAGGTCCGTGGGCCCTTTTCCTTCCCTCTTTTTCTTTACTTTTTTCTTTTCGTTCAGCTTACGCGTGTGCTGGTGCAGAGCGGTGGTGCTGCAGGCCGCTCAAAAGCTGCAGGCGCTGCTTGGCCAGGGCAGGAGCTTTGATGAGGCGTGGAACGCATGCGAGATCGACCTCGTGCGGGCGGTTAAGGCGCACTGCTATCTCAACATCACAGAGTACTTCATCCAAGGCGTGGAGAAGATCGAGAATATGCAGATCAAGAGAGTCCTTAAGCGGTAAGTCTGTTGTTTCTGCAGTTCGGTTGCAAGCCAAGGCTGACAGAAGAATGTATGATGCGTGTAACAGCTTGTGCGATCTGTTCGCCCTGCAGGGTATTATTGAAGATATCGGTGAGTATCTGGAAGATGGCTACATGAGCGGTCAGCAGGTGAGCATGCTCAGAAGCGTTATTGAGAGCCTGCTTGAGGAGATAAGGCCAGATGCCGTCGCGCTAGTGGACAGCTTCAATATTCCTGATTTCCTGTTGAACTCATCTCTTGGCCGCTACGACGGCAATGGTATGGCGACGCCAACTGCTTCCCCGTTTGTTGCCGGGTGGTTACTGATGTTTGGGTTCACAGTGTATGAGCACATGTACGCGTGGGCCCGGAGCAACCCCATGAACGCTACTCCTGTAACGCCAGCTTATGAGAAGCACCTGAAGCCACTCATTAACTCTGGCAAAGCCTCCGCTCGGTTGTAACCGAGGCGTGGCGAACCGCAGGTGGAATATAATTTTCTTTCGCTTGCATCCTGCCCTCCCGAATTCCGCGGCCTTTGTTTATTTATTCTTCCCAAACCCCTTCAATGTGAGTACACGCCCAAATGCTAGCATCCTGCTGGAACCGTTTTCCTGCCCAGGCCCCAGGAGGGATCCTGGTTGAGCCCCACACCCATAATGATCATTATGCCCAGGCTCCAACCAGACCGGACGTCCGGTCTGCAGGGCTCAAGGCCATACGGAAGGAGAGGCGATGATTCAAACTATCCACGTGTGTTCCTGTTTGGGCGTTGACTTAATTGCCGCCTTCGCCCCAGTGTCTACCGTGTCTGACCACACCCTCTAGGCCTCTCTACTATGTGCAGCATGTCCAGTCACGCAAGGTGGTGTTGTCCGCGAGGAGTGTTGAGATCTCTCTCGCGAGTCAGCAGCTACACTCCTCCTGATCGCAGGATGCAAGGAAAAATAATATTTCTTCAAATTATTCTCGAAAGAAAACGCATGATCCTGCCGCGGACCTGATCGTTGTGTTGCGATGTGGACGACGGGCATATTTGAAGCCGGGCTCGTCACCATAGGGCTTCTCATTTTGCGAGGAGCCGCTACCTTCTTGGGGCTGTCCTGGCACATTAATTCGTACCTGCAGTTCGGCCTCTCAGTTGTCGTATTTGTTCCACTCTGTTGGGTGTGGTGGCTAAGCACGAAGCGAGGTATTAATCGCCTACCTGTCGGAGCACCAACTCCTCTGGATGCAACAACAACCCTACAAGACCAACCTGGCAACCCAGAGGAATGCGAAGACGCCTGGGAAGGGGAGAACACAACAGATTACTCTGCTTTTAGTGAGTCAGAAGATGAAACACGAGACGTGTTGGGCGGTGACAGGAACTACGGCTATCGAGAGTTGTCAAGAAGCGAAATTGAGCTGGACGAGAAGCCCCTTTCCTATGGTACGTCTTCCCCTTGGCACGCGAGCAAGCTTAGCTTGGAGTGGGAATTAAATATACGCACAATCTTTATATATAATATAATGTATATGGTCATCAGGCGCCTTTAGCGTCGTGTACAGAGGTCGATGGCGTGGCGTGGCGTGCGCGGTGAAGCAGCTGAGCATGCCTGCCGTCGGGCACAAGGCGAAGCAGGAGTTTCGTCAGGAGGCTTCGTTGATGCAGTGCGTGTCCCTCCCCTGAATATTCTTTTCCGTAGCTTTTCGTCATACACCACATCTTCATTCGGTACACCAAAGGCAACTCTCTCTCACACACGCGCGCACATGGAAATCAGGGAGCTGGGCCACCACCCTAACATAGTGACCTTCTTCGGGGCGGTAACAAGCGGCCACCACATGTGGCTGGTGACGGAGTACCACAAGATGGGTTCCATACATGAGTTCTACCGGCGGTACCGCCAGAAGATGCACCCCGCATCCGCTCAAGGGGACCAGCGGGACGACCCTGCCCCCACCATTTCGTTAGAGCTGCTCGTCAAGCTGGCGGCGGACGCTGCCCTCGGGATACTCCACCTGCACAGGGAGAACGTCATCCACAGAGGTGGGCATTGCCTACGTCATGGAAGACTTGCAGCAGAAATTCACACACACACACACGTTGCATGTACCAGATATCGCCGCTCGCAATGTGCTCATCGGTGGGTCGTTCAAATCCGGATTCCGGGCAGTGATCACCGATTTCGGTATGAGTAGGGTCAAAACAGAATCGAGCACGACCAAGAGCAGCATAGGTCCGGTTAAATGGATGGCTCCAGGTTGGTCCCGCGGCGATTGCAGCACTCAATCTAGTCATGCGTCTAGCAAGCATAGTCCTAATTTACCCCCCAATCCTCAATGCAGAGGCCATCGTTGATAAAGCGTACTCGGAAGCGTCCGATGCATGGTCCTTTGGTGTACTGCTATGGGAAATGGTCACAGGGAGGATGCCTTGGGAAGAGGAAAACGCTCTTCAAGTGGCCATGAAAGTGGGAAAGGAGTGCAAAACTCTGCCGGTGCCTGATGGCTGCGACGAGGTGCTGGCAGAGCTCATGACGCGGTGCTGGAACCAGACGCCATCTAAAAGGTATCTACTGTGCATCTCACAAATTGATCGGCCAAGTGACTTGTGGACGACTCCAGGCCCACCTTTGCAGAGATGCATGCACGGCTGCAGACTCACTATGAAGAGCTCAAGGATGAGGCCGCAGCTCGGCGAACAACAACAAACCGTTCAATGGCTCACCATAACAAATTGCCCCAGTGCACACTTCATCATGAGAGCGAATCGGAAGGAGACACTACTGGTTCGGATGACAGCGAAGAGGAAAAGCGGAGTCTCGCTTTTGCCAAGGCCGCTGACGACTACATGTTGCCCACCAGCGGGCATGTGTTGCATTGCAGCAAAAACAAGCATGAATAGTTAGGTTTGCTTTTGTTTTCAGGGCAAAAAGGAGGACCACTTGATGGTAAGTTTAAGTTGGTGGTTTGTGTCGCGGGTTGGGCTCTACTGCATACCACGGGTTCTTCCCCGAATCCTCCATCATCTACATCAGGAAACAAAAACCCACATGGTTAGTTGACACCTGTAGCAGCGAAGAGCTGTCGTTCGGTTCGAGTGCGCTCCCGCGCGAGTGCACGGCACTCGAGTGTGATGAAAAAAAAAGAGAAGAAAAGAAAACATACCCTTCACAGCCGCGGTACCCGATGAAGAGGAAGCAGCAGCCCACACCGAGCATAACAACCACCACAACGTCCTCTCCTCCAACGAAGATTAGCGTGTATGATCAACATGCGGTTAAGCAGTTACTGGATGATGTTATAATGAACTACGTGCTCGAAACGCGGGGGCTCGACGAAGATTTGACACTATCTAACTACAAGCTCATTCTTGGCGGGCTCTCTTGCCTCGTGGCACTCATTTCCCACTTCTACCCTCTACCCTTTCCAGACAACATGACGCTTCTCAAGGTGTGTGTGGTTAGCTACTTTCTGCTTAGCACGCTCCTCCAGTATGTGTCCTACTCGATGGAAGGACACACAATCATCACCACCCGCGACACGCTACGCGGCAAGAAATTGATTAAGGCCCTCACGGTCAAGACTCTGTTCCCCAAGTGCGAGGAGGAATTCACCTTACAGGTTCAGCCAAGGAAGGGCAAGACACCGCTCCCTATCTACTCCATTTCTTCGTCAATTGGCAGATGGTTCCAAGAAGACGGCACCTTCCTTCGCTCATCTTTCATCCAAGACCTGGATGAACTCTTTCAGACAGTGGAGAACAGCACCGACTAAACAGCACAGTTTTTAACACATAAAATACTTCTTCAAGGATTTCCTTCCTCCTCCAAGCACTCAGCTCGTGCGGCCTTGTGCACACAGCGGCGCACATTTATGTGGTGCACGCGTGATGCTCTGCACCGGGTTGTCTACTCTCCCACGGTTCATTTAAACAGAGTCAACTGCGTCACCAAGGAAAATTATTCCCTTCTCACCGGAGCGAGTCTTGGGCACTTAGCACCACAGGGCCAGTTGCAGAAGGGAGGGAGGACATTGAAATGGAGAACGGCCTTCAACAGGCCGTAGACACTTCGAACCCATCACACGGGACAGCCTCTCTCCCTGTTGTCTCTGCGGAGCATGACGGCTTACGTGTTGTACGCCTGGTGCACGGTAGATTCGATGCCAGTAACGTCCACTACGTTCTCATCTCGGGTCTCTCTCTTCCTTTCGCTTTTCTCCCCCCCCCCAAGCTTATTTTATATTTTCCTTCTGCAGACCACTTGGTGCTGTACACCTGGGGAAGGTGCCACGCTCTTTGCCAACCCACTGGTCAGACAAAGGTTTTAACCAACT
>CDFF01071446.1:26310-46653 GCA_000826265.1 Acanthamoeba culbertsoni
CTCTCTCTCTCTCTCTCTCTCTCTCTCTCTCTCTCTCTCTCTCTCTCTCTCTCTCTCTCTGGGTGGGGGCGATGATAACAGGCAAGATCGCCAAGGTGAAGGGCATATGGGACAAGCGCGGCAAGACGCTGGGCGACCACGAAACGGCGCTCCTAATGCAGGCGATCAGCAAGGCGGGCGCATCCCGCCCCAAGGCCCGCAAGGACCTCTACCAAAGCGCCGAGGCGGTGCCGGCGAAGCACCAACAACAAGAGATGGTGGGCGACGAGGAGATGGTGGGCAACGACGCCGATTCTAGTGTGTTCGCCAGCAGCAGCAGCAGCAGCAGCGAGGCGCTCGAACCGAACGGTGCCGCGGGGGACGATGCCGTGGCGGACGCAGAGCCGGCCGCCCCCATGCCCGCCCCCTCCCTGAAAGAGGAGGACGCACCTTCGGCCACTCATGCGGCAACAGGGGCTGCTGACGGGGACGACACGGCGGCACCCTCCCCCACCTCTGCGAATGGGGAGCCAGGGCAGGTCGCCGAGGCCAGCGGGGACGAGGCGGAGGGAAAGGGGGCAGAGCAGCAGCAGGCCTCGGCGGATGGACAGGATGGGGCGGCGAGATCCACCGATGATGTTGACGATAGCGAAAGCGCCACCGAGGGGGAGGACGAGGAGGACATTCGCGGCATGGAGAGTCCGCGACAGGGCCATGACGAGAAGGCCTCGCGCGGTGGCGAAGCAGACGGGAGCGACAGCGCCACTGAAGGCGAGGACGAAGAGGACATTCGTGGCGAGGAGCTCACCCCGCGAGGAGACGGGCAGGAGAAGAAGCAGGAGAGGAAGACGAACCAGGACGACGGCGGCAGCGACAACGACGACGAAGAAGAAGACGAGCCTACCGAGGGCGAGGACGAGGAGGACATTCGCGGCGAGACTCCGCGAGGCCCTCGCGAGCCCTCGATGAAGAAAGGCCAAAGCGACGGCGAGGACTCGCTGACGGAGGGCGAGGACGAGGTCGACATCCGCGGGGAGGACGACGACTGCTCCGTTGCGGCGTCGCGGGCGAACGCGCAGCCGAGCGATGCGGAAGCGCAGGGCAGAAAGGAGAAGAAAAAGAAGAAGGAGAAGAAGGAAAGGAAGAAGAAAGGCAGTATCATCGGCGCGAGTGTCATTAAGAGGAGCGACGGCGCCAAAACGGAGCAGTCCAAGAAGAAAGAGAAGGAGAGGGACGAGGGACGAGGCGCCCGCATGATCGTCCGCAACATCTCGCTCAAGCTCATCGGCAAGAGCGCGACGATCGAGCGCGACGACAAGGCGAGCAAGGAGAAGGACACCAAGGCCGAGAAAAAGGTGCCGAAGCGAACCAAAAAGTCCAACACCATCGCCGCCGCGCAGTCCCCGCGCCTGCGCGCCAGCACGAGCGGCAGCGGAGACGGCCACGACGCACCGTCCCTCGACGCTTCCGGCAGCTCGCGCTCGACGCTGTCGCTGTCGGGCGCCGAGTCGGCGGTGGAGGGCGAGGAGGGCGCCCACTGGACGGCCGTGAGCGCCCCCGCCCCAGACAAGCGCGGCAGCCGCGGCTTCCTCATGCGCAGCGGTCGGGCGGCGGAGGGCGCAGGCGACGGGGTGGCGGAGGCGGCGCTGAGCGTGGATCTGGCGGGCCTAGCGAGCAGCGGCAGCGCGATTGCCACCGCGGCCGGCAGGTCGAAGGAGCGCAGGAAGAGCAGAGAGGGAAAGCAGGCCGCGCGCCGCAGCGTGAACGTCGAGCCGGCGCCGCAGGATGAGGGCGGTGCGCCGAGGGTGCAGATACGGGACAGCCAGGAGGTGGTGGCGCGGCGCAAGAGCCGCGAGGTGGCGGAGAAGCGCGCCAGCAGGGGTGAGACCGACGGACCGGCGTCGCCGTCCGGCCGCCGCGGCAGCAACGGCTTCTCGGAGAGGGCCATAGAGCGCCGCAGCAAGGAGCTGCGCATCGACGAGATCGAGCCCGCCGGCGACGCCGCCGTCGCTCACGGCGGCAGAGCTCTCGAGGCGCCGCCGGCGTCGGCGTCCTTGGTGTCGTCCTCGTCCGGCTCGTCCTCTTCGTCGCCCTTCAAGAAATTCCACACCATCGGGCGTGCCCACCGCAGACGCAACAAGACAGTCAATTCAGGCGGTGCGCGCCTTCCCCTTCTCCTCCCCTTTTCCTCCTCTGATCAGGCGCGCAATGCCACATGGTGACCATCTTCTACTCGATGAACATCATGCAGTGGCGATAAGCGATTCGACTGATGCGGTGCCGACCAAGAAGAAGCGGTTCTCGATCAGCACTCCTTTCCCCTCGTCTTCCAACCGGCCCCGGTTCAACTTC
This sequence comes from Acanthamoeba culbertsoni, assembly GCA_000826265.1. Classification (NCBI taxonomy): domain Eukaryota; phylum Discosea; order Longamoebia; family Acanthamoebidae; genus Acanthamoeba; species Acanthamoeba culbertsoni. The sequence continues at coordinate 28,642 of CDFF01071446.1, forward strand.
ACCAAGGGTACCCTTTGTCCTCCCTCCCCCCCTCCCAAACATGGCGGAGCCTCCGGGATGACTAAGGCGACCTGTCGGTGAGCAGCGGCGGCTCAGCTGAACGATTTCGAACGGCGGCTGAAGGGAATTAAGCCCGGCGAGCACTCTACGGCAGAGCGAGCGGCCATTCTCAAGGAATGGGCCGACTTCCTCCTCGCTCAGCAGCAGCAGCAGCAGCCCACCGCCGTGCAGCTCAGCGACAGCTCCAAGAGGATACCCACAGCCAAGGAGCAGGGCGGGGCTTCTCCCTCCCCAAAGAAGAGCCGTTCGTGCCTCCTCTTCCTCCTCCATTGCCCCGCCACGGCGACGCGGCCAACAATTATTCGACGATAAGTCAGTGTGACTGAGCCCTCTGTCCCGATGCTAGGTTTCGGCACACTGCGGCGTAGGAAGAAGGAAGAGGAGTCCAAGGGAACCGACGCATCCTCAACGGCGAGCGAGTCGGACGAGGACATCGCCGGCACCATCATCGGCAGCGACGAGATCCTCCTCAAGTAGCCCTCCCCCCCCTCCTCTCTTCCTCCCAAACAATAAACCGGACACTCTGAAGACTGACTCGCGTCGCTGCAGGCTTCAATCCGGCGAAACGATACGACTTGCGTACCGGGAGTCGAAGCGGGCCTGGGAGGAAGACCGGTCGGCCAGAGCCCCGGACGTCTCGGTCTCGCCTCCGCAGCCTTCCTCGCCCGAGGCCTCGCCGCTGGCGTCCCCGGTGGGGTCGCCCCGCACCCCCGGCCGGACACGGCTGGCGCGAGTGCCGCTCTTCCGCACGCACTCGCTCTCCCTCAACTTCCTGCGCGGCAGCGGCGATAAGAAGAGCGACAAGGAGCGGGCGAAGAACGACGGCCGCGCGGACCTCGCGCAGAGGATGGAGGAGAAGGAGGAGAGCTTCGCCGACGTGTGGCGGCGCGAGAAGGAGCAGCGGCTCAAGGCAGAGGAGGAGCAGCGACGAGCAGAGGAGCGAAGGCAGTGGAAGAAAAAGAAGGAAAAGGAGTGGGCGCTCAAGGGCGAGCGGCTGAGCGAGATGCACGGGGAGGATCCGGCCGCGGGCTGTCACTCCGACTCAGACTACTCGTCCTCCGACCTGAAGCTCGAGGTGTGCCCTGAGATGAGCCCCAAAGACACCGACGCCGTTGAGCCCAAAGAACAGGAGGCTTAGAGGAGAGGGAGCAGCAAGAGCAAAGGAAAGAGAAGAGAAACAATATTGGACCGAAAAATAAGAACATGTATTATTGGTTCTTCTTTGCGACTCGCGCGTCATCGCTGTCCGCAGAGGCGGCCGGGGCGAGGGCGTCCTGCGCGGCAGGCGCGACCTCCTGCGCGTGGTCGTCCTCCCCGCTTTGTCCAAATTCGTTGACGCGGGTCTTGTCGACGGGGTAGATCCACCTCTGGTACAGGAAGATGAGGAAGATGATATCTGCGTGCGCGCACACGCCAGCAGTACATCATCAGCGGAAAGAATGCATAGTAAATCCAAAGATGGCAGATAACTGCAACCACAGCAGGGCAGGGCGTACCATCACGGAAACATGCCAACCGGTGCAGGGTGGGCATGCGGATGATGAAGGCAAAGAGGTCATCCACAAATGTGTTGAGGGCCTTGTACACGAAGGTCTTCCACGGCATGTGCGCCACGCTCTTCAGCTTGTAGTTGATGAACAACTGCGGCATCATCATCACAAAGCCTAGCGCGTGTGATCCACGGGAGAGACATGCATGTTCAATGGCCGTTCAACGCCTTGCATGACGCGCGGGAAGGGGAGGGGCGCAACTTACCGAAGGTGTAGATGCAGCCAGTGAGCGAGTTAAGGATCCACGAGTACCAGCTCTTGTGGGTGTCGTAGATCAGCGAGTAAATGGCGTAGCCCACCACGAGCACGTACAGCAAATACGACAGATACTTCATCGCCTGTACGTCCTGTCATATCCATGCGAGAAACGGTCCGTCTCGTCAATACAAGGGATATATGAGGGCGTGTGTGTGTTGTGTGTGTTGTGTGTGTGTTTCATGTTCTATGTTCTATGTGCGTGGTGGTGGTGGTGGTGGCATGTACGAGCTCCTTGGTCTTGGCCGAGTAGGTGGCTCTGTCCTTGAAGCTGACCCTGGGGAAGCGGCCTCCTCGCGGCCACTCCACGGTGACCTCGACGGCCTTGGTGATCTTCCAGGCCTCGATGACGAGCCCCACGCCGGAGCTGATGATGATAAGCCAGCTGGTGTCGTTGTCCAGCAGGTACAGGAATATGATGAACTGCATGCCCACGTTCATGAAGATGGTCCGCACGGAGAGACCCTCCAAGTTCTGCTTGTTCTTCCAGAACGAGATGTCTGTGACAGAGTTTGGAAAAGGAGGAGGAGGAGTAAGAGTAAGAGGGCGACGGATCAGATCATAGGGGGCCAATTGGAAGCGCAATGTGGTGAGGCCAGGGCCAGCGGAACCATTCTTGAACGCCAGGAAATCGAACACGGTGTGCAGCAGCGACACGACGAGGGTCAGCGCCAGGAGCCACGGGTTCGTCTCCAGGAACATCCGCTAAGGACCGGGGATCGGAGAGGGAGGAGGAGGAGGGGGAGGAGGAGACAGAGCTTAGCCACCGCAACGGGGCGTTGGGGGAGGGAGGGAGGGAGGGAGGAGGCGGGGGGGGCTGGTGGTCGTGGCACCTTGAGCTCGTCGCTCTCGCCCTCCGCGGCGCTGCCCCAGGCCTCCTGCATCTTGAAGGAGTGCTGCATCTGGACGGCGAACTGCCACTTGAACAGGGAGAGCGTGTTGTACTCCATGTGGAGGGGCAGCTCGGGGGTGGTCTCGTTGAGGGGGTAGAGGTGCTCGCGAAGGGTCCAGAACTCATTGACGAAGAGCGTGGGGTAGTAGTTGCCCTGCTCGTTGAAGCTCATGACTGAACGCAGAGAGAGAGGGGGGGGGAGCATGAACGACCTGAATGTTCAGCCGACCTACAACAGGAGCCAAGGAGGAGGAGGAGGAGAAAGAGCGAATGAGAAAGAAAAGCGGCGCACGTTCTTCCATCTGAGGGGGGATGCCGCCTCGCGGGTAGACGGTAAAGTCGTGGACAAGGCTGAGCGTGAGGTTCGGCTTCCAGAAGGAGATTATCTCCACGGCGGACGAGGCTTGTTGCTGAACAAGGGGGGNNNNGGGGCAGAGTGGCGCATGAAGCTTCACGAACAACAGAGGGGCAGAAAGGGGAAACGCGACGGGAGACCGAAGGCCATGGTTAGTTACCTGGGCCAGTCGCTCGGGATTATCGGCAAGTTCGCCGGAGAGCAGGTTCTTGTGGCCTCTCAGCTTGGGCTTCAGGAGATACGCGTTCATCACTGACGAGCGGTCATCCATTAGGCATCATGAAAAGGGGAGAGAGAGAGAGAGAGAGAGAGAGAGCCCGGGCGGAAGCAAGAGAGGAGCAGGCATGACGCACTGTGACGCGTGTAGAGGACGCTCGACTTGGATCTCTGATAGGTTTTGGGGGAGGTTGGATCCCGCAGGTCTCCCTTGACCAAGTAGACGTGCGCCCATAGCGTGCCATTGTGGAGTACATTCTTTGTTTCGATGAAAAAATTAAATCAATAAATCAATAAATACATACATATATATATATACAAAATATCCTTATCAATATATCAAAAAACAAGGCCAAGGGGCTGCTAAGGCTGCGTGGCCAGAGAGAGCAGGAAGGAGATGGTCTACCTTGGAAGGTCGTATGACAGTATCTTTAACTCGTTCGTTACTTGGTTGCCAGTCGTAGAAGATATCGTCCTCGGCCCACAAGAGTGCTGCAGGATCGCCAAACTCCTCATCTTTCATCACTTCGTTTTCCGATTGGAAAACACGAAGCTGCACTCGTTCGCCTCCGTGCCACACTGGACGGGCAGGAGCGTCCTTGCCACCGGTGGTGGGCGTGGTTTGCTTTGCGCCGAACATGTACTGGTACGCCAGGTACATCAGGATCAGCTGCATAATCATACCACCCCAAGAAAACTGTTGCTGTCTGCCATTATTGTTGTTGTTGCCACCTCGTGCCGCCTGTCCACCCTGCATCTCATCAACACCCGGCGAGCGATTGATGACGCGTCTCTCTGGAAGTCTTGATCAAGGAAAAACGCAAAGAAAAGCAGTGAGAATAGGAGTTCGGGAGTTGCGTTTGGGGAATTTTTGAGGCAACAAGAAACATAGAACTGCACAACTTCGCTGAACAATTTGGAGAGGAAATCATACTTGGCTGTTTTTCTTGTTGTCCGCCAACACAGTGACATCCACCAGCGATGCTTAAGCTGAAAAGATTGCAGCAGCAGAAGGAAGCAGCCGCCGCTGCGGCCAAGCCCCAGGAGGAAGCGTCTGCGGAATCAACGGCAGCAACCACTGAGGCTGCCACCACAACCGAGGGGGGTGAGGCTTCTTCTGCTTCCCAGAGCGGAACAGCTCCTGGGGGCTATGTCCTTAAGAAGACCAACTCGAAGGAACTTCTCCGCAACAGAAAATCCAAGTCCAAGGAAAATGTAATGTCTCTTCGAACCAACACCAACCGCAAGAAGGAGAAGACCAAGGCCGTGGAGTTGCGAGTTCATAAGGGTACTGCTTCGCTTCCCCCCCCCCGACGTACGAATAACCTCACTCACTGCTTTTTCTGCAGATGTGGCCGAGATAGATAACATTCCCGGTTGTGAAGTTGACTTTCCCGATCCCAACAACCTCATGCTTTTCTACGCCAACGTTACCCCCAGCGACGGTCTCTACGCTGGCGCCACGTTCAAGTTTCAAGTCACTATTCCTCCTTCCTACCCCTATGATCCTCCTAAGGTCGAGTGCCAGACCCTCGTGTACCACCCCAACATAGACTGGGAGGGACACGTATGTCTCAACATCCTTCGTGCCGACTGGATGCCCGTCCTCAACCTTGGTTCTGTCCTTTTCGGTCTAGTCACGCTCTTCCTTGTATGCCCCTCCTTTATTCGCTTCATTCTTTCGTTCAACCAAACATAATTTTCTTCAGAATGTCAATACGAATAATTGTTGATCCCACAAAACTAATAATTGTTTGTTTAATCGTCGGTTTAGGAACCCAACCCCGATGACCCACTCAACAAAGAGGCAGCGCAGTTGATGATTGACAGGCCTAGCGAGTTCGAGAGCAATGTGAAGCGTTCTCTGCAGGGTGGCTATTTAATGGGCAGGCAATTCCCTAAGCTCAAGTAAAGAGAGCTGTGGTTGCGGCCAAAGACTTTGTGTTGTACGGCGAAAAATAAACAAGAGATGTGCTCCTCAGATCACTGCTAACTGGCCACACTGCCGGGACTGTTCTTCTTTTCTTCCTTCTCTGCGGCAGCCTTCTTCACCTTTTTTAGGATATTCAGCTGTACGCGAGAAGCGATCTTGGCTTTCGTGGTCACCGGAGTCGCCGTTGCGGGAGTCTCCAGGTCTCTCTGCCCTCCGCTGCTCGTAAGGGAAGCCCCCGTTGCTCCTTCCGTAGAATTGGCCAAGTCTGGGTTGAGGCCGATGAGGAGGTTGGACACGAACTTGATTTGGGCTTGAATTTCCTTCCTGTGTTGGTCGTCCGTTAGTCACCTTGGGTTGCTTGGTGCTTCTCACGGCCAAAGGGCGTACATCATAGTTGCCATATCTGTGTGGGCTGGTGGTGCCATGATACAAGCTGCGAATGCCATGCCAACACTTTTCACATCCATGCGAGTGACCTTCTGGACCTCGGGCGTCAAGGCGTGCCAGACCAGGAAATCCATCACATAGAGCAAAACCTGGGTTTCGTTTCTTTGTCAAGAAGAGCTCTAGAGTGCTGAATGGTTCTCTTACCCGTCTATTAAGGGGCGGCAGCTCATCGAGAAGTTTGAGGCAATCAACCGGGGTTGCTGCGTCGAGGCATTTTTGGCTGGATTGAACGAGACTGAGCATAGAGTCTCAAAACCGGGGATGCGGGGAAGCAAGTACTTCAATTCTGCTGGTATCAGCGGCGATGGGAGAGAGTTGAGCCATTCTTTGAGCAGGCCCACTACATTATGCGGACTTGTCTCCGGTATATTGTATTCGCCCTGCATCAGGGCGGATTTCACTTCGTCCATCTGGCTCTTCGTGCCCGATATTCTGTGTGATGTAATTGATGCTGAGTGCTTCACGGATTTTCTTTCCAAGGTGATCTGTCGTACCGGAATAAGCCCTCTTTTTCTGGGCCTCCAAGTTCTAGAATGGTTTGGACGAGCACTACAAGCACCAGCGGAACCTCCAAGTCAACCACTCCTTCCTGAAAACGAAACCCGCCAGCACCAAACCGTTCCTTGTAAACCCCACCGCCCACATGTCGGCAAGAGAAGATATATACCTGAAGCGTCATGAGTTCCTCCAGCGCCTTCCCGAAGGCGTTAACGCCGGGCAGGTTCGGGAAGACGGTTCGCTTTCTAACTCCCTCGCCAGACACGGCGTTTTTTTCATCGTCATCGCCACTTGCCCGGGCAGACACACGGCTGTGGCCGGTGTGAGCCAGCACATCCGCAGGTGACACACCGTCCTGGGTCAAGCGAACGGCAGCAGCTTCAACCGACGAGGATGACAAGAAGATGGCGGTTGAAGCGGTATCGACGATGGGCCTTGGACGTGCGTCGCTATGCGATTTCGGCCGCGAGCGCCCCGCATCATCCCTGAGAAGGGGCGGTTGTGTCCTACCCCGTTTTTTGTCTTCCGCCGCCGAGATGACCGACTGTGAGGAGTCGCGCAGGCCTTCGGCGTTGGAGGCGGCGGCGGCCTCTCCAACTGACTCTGTCGCTTCGTTGGGGCGGATAGGCACCTGCAGTGAGGAGGCCAGCGCCTTACGAACGTCTCTGGCTCGCGCAGTTTGGTTTGGAACTCGACTCGATTCCTGCAGTATTTCGGATGTGGGAATCAGACGGCCGACGTAGTGTGGACCACGTACTCACACGCGCGCACACATATACACAAACGCCGGTGAATCATACCGTTAAGATATCGAGGGAAGCGGCATTGGCGGCTTCTGCCAAGCTGGAGGCGGAAGGATCAGCTGAACGAGACATCGAGTCCTTCAGACGGCTTCGATTGGATTTTTTGCTTGAGGACGAAGAAGAGGAGCGTATTCCATTGTTGTCCACACTTCGATCGATGGCGTTGAACTCGTAGAGGTCATCCAGCGAGAATTCTCTGCTGCTGGGACTGCCCGAGGACTGAGCGCTGGAGCGCATGTGAGAGGGAAGTGCGTCGAGTCGTTCCTCCTCGTCGTCTCGCTCCCATCGCTCCGAGCGACCTGTTGGCCCGGGGCGGTCCCTTTCACGGTCCTTCTCGCGGTCCTTCTCGCGCTCTCTGTCCCTGGTCGGCTCTCGGTTGTACCCGTCTCGTGGTGGTACGAACTCGCGCTCTGTCCTCTGGTAACTGTCGCTCCGCTCCCTGTACCCCTCCCTATCTCTGTTTCCGTAATCCTTGTCCCGGTAGCTCTCCCGTTCGCGCTCGCTCCTGTCTCTGTCCCGCTCTCTGTGCTCTCGCAAGTATTCGCGCTCTCGGCCGCTGTAATCGTTCCGATCTCTCTCCCTCTCCCGGTCCCCTCGGTCCCTCTTCTCTCGGTAGGTCGAGTAGTCCCTCTCCCTTTCCCGCTCTCGCTCTCTGTACGTAGTGCTCCCGTCTTTCCTGATCGACCTCTCCCGCTCACGTTCTCGTCCTTCTCGGTCTCGCTCCCGGTCTCTGCCCGAGCGGTCCCTATCTCGGTCGATCGTCGTCACCGATCGCTTGGGGCGCAGCTTTTCGCTCCCGCTGCGCCGTATCTGCTCCGTTTCTCTTCTTCCCCGCTCCTTCTCCCTTCGCCGCTCCTCTTCGAACTCAGCCGCCAATCGCCGACGCATCGCATGCAACTCAGGGCCGACCATGAGGAACTCTCCGTCCCCTCGCGTCTGCACGCTGCTGCCATTGCTGCCTGCCCGGAAATGTTAAACTCGTGTTGCTGTGGGGCGACTGGCCCGGATTGAATTACCTGTAGCAGAAGTTGCAAGGCTGTTGCTCGGGCTAACTGACATCAGGGAGCCGGAGCCTTCCATGCCTCCTGGTACCACCAGCGAACGGGCCTTCTTGTCCTCCAGCGCCTGCGGGAGGCCAGCGTCGGCGGCAGACCCAATTCTGGAGCTGCGGTCGCCGTCGTGGTTGCGCAGTCGAAGGGGCAATGAGGGTTGAAGCCCGGCCAGAGAGTTTCTGCTTTCGCTCCTCAGGGCATCAGCGATGAGGGCTTCCATTTCCCGGACCATTTCGGACAGCTCGTCATTGTAGAATGGAGACGTGTCATCCCAGTCGAACGGGTCTTCGTCTGCGTCTTCGTCCTCCAGGTTTTCCTCTTCTATGCGATAGCGATACTCGCTTGCCGAGCTATTGCGGCGTTCGCGGGACTTCGAGCCGCGTGACTCGATCATTGTGGCGGTCTCGAGATCGTCCCCGGGTATAGCAGATTCCAGGTCCGCTCTCTCGCGCGGCAGCAAGAGCTCAGCAAGAACAAGTTCTTTCGGTACGCTTGGGGCCGTGGTCGCCCCCTCAAGCTGTCTCTGTAGAAAGTCTGGTGGTAGGGCCTCGTTCAACGTACGCCGACGTTGGATCGCCTTCCTCACGTTTTCCGGTAGTCTGCTTTCAATCCGCTCAACAATATCCTCGGCGACGTCGGGTACGACGGCCGTTTCCTCCATGTGATCACTGTCATGCCCAGGTGAAGGTATGATGCTTTCTGGGATCTCCACGCCAGCATTGGAATAACCGGGGTCGGTTGTGTCTTTTCCGTCCTCTTCCATAGATTTCTCCCCCTGCGCTTCCATGTTCCTCTACGAGCTGAGTTACAAATAGCTGCCCCCCTTTTGGCTATGAGAACAAACCAGCAGCACGTATTCAGGCCGGTTGGGTCCTCTTCCCACACCAAACACCGCTGGTGATAATTTCAGCCTAGAATCTACACCACTCACGAGGTAGTTGCACCAACTTCGACGCCCCGTCTCCGTACGTGAATGTAGGAGGGACTGTTTGCGGAGGCGGCACGTGGCCAAAACAGCGCGTTGCCTTTTTCTGCACTCGGGGCTCAATTAAAGCGAAACTGCAAGATACCGAAAATGAAGGAGAAATTACAAAATCCCGTGTTCTGCGACGCTGAGACATTCGCGCTTTGCTCACTCCTGCTCGAGCTTTTTCACCATCTTCCGAAGCAGTTCCAGCTCTTCGGGCTTGGCCACACCCACAGCCTTCCAACGCACCAGTCCGTCCTTGTCGCACAAAAACGCGTAGGCGCAATATCTAGGGGTAGCAAAAAAGTGACAACAGCGCCGGTCAGATCGCCACTACTGTGCAATCACAGAACCACAGGCTTTACCTATTCTTAATGCCCAGATCCCATCGCATTCGCTTCGTTTTTTGAATCCCATTGTAATACAATACCTTGCTTAGTCTAAATGCGAATAGTTAGAAGAATGACATATTTCTACATATATCAGAGAGGGCTACCTCTGAGGGTCGATTTCTTTTGCAGCAAACAGGCGAAACAGTCCGCCAAACCACCAATAAGCAACTTGCTGGACCAGTTCCAGCTGAAGGCGACAACAACCGAAGTTATTAATGAAATTAACTTTACCATTGTGCGGCCCACCAAAGCGTACCTCGAAACAATTGAGGTGGGGAAAGTCATTCTCGAAGGGAAGGCGCCACGAGTCAATCATTCCCGTAGCGAACATGCGCTTGCAGGTTACCAGCACCAGCGTGGGTGACTTTTTCCTCATTTCCTGGAGTACAATAAACAGATAAACAAAAAACGCAAGAAATGATCACTGACTGTAAACCAGTGATGTGATGCATACCTCATCTAGAGAGACTTTAGAAAAACTAAAGGGTTTGTAGGTGGGCAATGACGTGGGTATTCCGTGAATGAGCAGCTTGCCAGCTTGTTGCTTGGGCGTGAGTTTGGCGGAAGCAACAAAGAACTTTCCTTCTCTGTTCTTCACGAGCTCATTAGCATCGCCCCAATAGCCCCTCTCAATTTCTTCCTTCCTGGAGCGACAAAGGTCAGCAAAGTAATGGACAGTACAGCAAGCAAGTCTGGAATCATACAGTTGGAGCTCTTGAGGAGTTTTCGCAACTTCCTTGAAACGTTTGAGAATTCCCCAGTGCTCGTGTCGCCGCCCCACGGCAGCAGCACGCAGGCTCATGGCCATTCCCAGCAAGTGCGTCGCCGGACGTGCACTGCTGAAAATCATTGTTGGACGCAGGCCACACAACCGTTCTCGGTCGGTGCTAAAGGGTGAACCCCTTCGGCTCCCGCCCGCTGCAAATGCCTTAAGGATTAATAATGGTAGCGAATAGGAAAACTGGGAATGCGGTTTTTACTCGTCTTTAACAACTGGTGACCTAGGCCAGGAGTGCGCCAAGATTGGCCTCTAGCCGATATTCTAACCCCGGGAATGCCAATCGAGCGCATCTTGTAGTGCTTGCTGGAAAAATTGGTCAAGAAATGGGGAAGGAAATCCCAGAAAGAAATTTTTCTTTGGTCTTCGGAGTGCAATTTTTCGTTGGCGAACCAGAAAAACACGTGTGGGGCTGCACACTACTGGCCCTTGAGTTGTCCTGAATGTTCACGGTTAGAATAAGCATCATCAAACTTGTAATACGGTCTTGCTCGAACCTTTGGTAACTACTACGTTAACATTATATATATATATATAAAAACTGTGCTTTGCGCGTTCGGTCCGAAACGGCGGGAGTAAATAAATTGTTTTGTTTATGTTGTGGGGAGCTAGAATGAACAGGTAGCAGTGGACAGCGGTTAGAGAAAGATTTAGTGGGCAGGGGTCTGCGCAGCGGCGGCCTTCTGAGCCTTGAGGGCAGCCTCCTGCTCCTTCCGCTTCCTCTCAGCCTCGTGCTTTTGGGAGGCGGTGTTAAGCTCCTTGACCAGTTCCTCCGTCTCATCATCGATCTTCTTGAGGATGTTGTCGTACTTGGCCTTGATCTTAGCGGCGTCCTCAGGGAACTGGTTGAGCTCGTGCTCAAGAGCGAAAGGAATGGCGACCTTCTTGGTGTAGTCAGCGAAGACCCTGAAGGACTTCTCGTTGAGATCGAAGTCACCCTCCTTGAGCTCGGGATAAGCAGGGTCGTTGAAGGTCTCGATGGTGATCTCGCGCTTGCCGGTCACCTTGGTCTCCTCTCCCTTGGCCTCCTTCTTGGGGGCAGCACCGCCAAGGTCGGCGGCGAGCTTCTTGGCCTTCTCCACGACTTCCTCAACAGGGCCCACCATGTAGAAGGCAGCCTCGGGCAGGTGGTCGTATTTGCCCTCGAGGATGGCCTTGAAGCCGGAGATGGTGTCCTGCAGAGGCACAAACTTGCCCTCGAAACCAGTGAAGACCTGGGCGACCTGGAAGGGCTGCGACAGGAACTTCTGGATCTTACGGGCACGGTAGACGGTGGCCTTGTCCTCCTCGGACAACTCATCCATACCAAGAATGGCAATAATGTCCTGAAGCGACTTGTAGTCCTGAAGGGTCTTCTGGACAGCACGGGCGACGTCGTAGTGCTCCTTTCCGACAATCTCGGCATCCATCATACGCGAAGTGGAATCGAGGGGATCCACGGCAGGGTAGATACCTGAAGAACATGGGTGCCAAGAAAGCACATCGTCAATACCAAAACAAAACGACTACAGCCTTGAGGGCAGTTGGGAAGAAAGGTACCAAGCTCAGCAATCTGACGCGAAAGCACAGTCGTGGCGTCCAAGTGAGCGAAAGTCGTGGCGGGGGCAGGATCCGTAAGATCGTCGGCAGGCACGTAGATGGCCTGCACCGAGGTGATGGAACCCTTCTTGGTGGTGGTGATACGCTCCTGGAGGGCACCCATGTCGGTGGCGAGAGTGGGCTGGTAACCGACGGCCGACGGGATACGACCCAGAAGGGCAGACACCTCAGAACCAGCCTGAGTGAAACGGAAAATGTTGTCGATGAAGAGAAGCACGTCCTGGCCCTCCTCGTCACGGAAGTACTCAGCAACAGCCAAGCCAGTAAGGGCGACACGAGCACGGGCACCAGGGGGCTCGTTCATCTGACCATACACAAGAGCGGCCTTGGAACCCTCCCCGATGTGCTCACCCTCCTTGAGGGTCTTGGGGTCTTTGAGCTTGATCACCTCCGAGGTAATCATCTCGTGGTAAAGATCGTTACCTGTTAAATTTAGATCGAGTAAGCCAATATGACTGACCGTCCATGCCAAGATGGAAATAATTCGAGGGTGATCAGGAAAATGTATGATTTGTCGACTAATCATGTGCGGCTCTAAGATTATGAGGAGAAATTTACCTTCACGGGTACGCTCGCCGACACCAGCGAACACGGAGAAACCACCAGCCTGAGGCTTCTCAGGATCGGTAGAGGGCTTAGCGATGTTGTTGATGAGCTCCATGATAAGCACAGTCTTGCCGACACCAGCACCACCGAAGAGACCGATCTTACCACCCTTGGCGTAAGGAGCAAGAAGATCGACGACCTTAATGCCCGTCACGAGAATCTGATCGGAAGCACCCTGCTCGGTGAGCGTAGGCGGGGCAGCGTGAATGGGGTTCCTCTTAGTCGAGTAGATAGGGCCCTTCTCGTCAATAGGGTCACCAATGACGTTGATGATACGGCCGAGAGTGGCGGCACCAACTGCAGTTTCATAGCGTGCACTTAGTGACTAAAATCCCCGAAGACTGGACAGGGTAACAGCAGGATGTGCAACATAAAAATCCATTCGAATTTCTTTAGAGACGTACCAGGGACAGTAATGGGGCCCTTGAGATCCTTGACCTTCTGACCACGCTGAAGACCCTCAGTGGCGTCCATGGCAATGGTACGGCATACACCGCGACCAAGGTGCTGGGCAACCTCAAGGATGAGCTTGATGTTGTGGTCCTGGACTTCGAGGGCGCTGAGAATGGGAGGGAGCTGGTCCTCAGGGAACTTGACGTCGACGACGGCACCGATAATTTGCACAATCTTTCCTTCGCCCTCGACAGCCTGAGTCTCATTCTTGCTAGTGGCTGCCTTGGGGTCAGCCTGGGTAGCGAGACTCCTACCTGTAACGAAAACGACAGGTACGCACACAGTTAGAAAAATGAATACGATCACAAATAAACATGAGCGAAGAAGTTAGTTAAATTAATGCGCTCGATCTTAAGATTTTTGGGTTGTGTTGTTTATTACCCCACATGGCGCACTTGGAGGTGGAGGAAGTAGAAGTGGCGAGGGTGGTCCTAGCGCCCTGCCTGAGACCGGCAGCGGCAGTGCGGGCGGCAAGTCCGCGAGACAGGGCGGCACGGGGAATAGCCCTCTTGCTAAAGTTTCTCAACATCTTAACCTACACCACACTCAAAGTTAACACTAATCTACTCGCTTTCAGTGAGAGAGGGATAAGTATCAAAGTTTCAAAATTTGGCGTTCGTCAATAATTACAGAAGTACAAATAATCCATTTACCCATGAAACCATGAGTACTTCTGTATTATTATTACACAATACAAACAAATATAATAAGAGGAAAGAAGAGGGTTGAGGGACCGGCAGTTACCGTGTGGTGTGTGTGTGTGTGTGTGTCGAGCACTGCTGCTGAAGAGAAAACGCGCTGGCCAAAGTCCCGGGTGCCGACGAGCCGCTCCTGACTTCTTATTGGGTGCTCTGAAGTATGTAAATTTCGCCTCTCCTCAACTGGCCGATTTTTCCCGCTTCGCAGCTGCTTGGCTAGTTCCTTGTGCACAAAAGGTGCACAGACCGTTTAGCAGGCTGCGGAAACCAGAGAATCTAAAGCCGATTTTCCAGCTCCCCCAGCGCCCATCATCTTTCTTGGTGCTCCTGCAATACCTGTTATCCTTGAAGAATAATGCGCCGCTCAATTTACGTTTCGCGAGCCCTTACGCGATCTACCGGTGGCCGCTTTACCAGTCGCCTTTCCTCCGCCCCTGCTGTTTTGACCTCCTCCACCCCCCAAATGCGCCGTGCCTATGCCGATGACGCCACTCAGTCGCAAAAAGAAGCCAGAGAGAAGGCCGTGAAGGAGGGCAAGCTCATCTTCACGCTCGCTTGCCCCCATGAAACTCTCCTTAATGGCGAGCCAGTCAAGATTGCCACTGTGCCTGCTGCCACGGGCGACATGGGTATTCTCGCCCACCACGTGCCCACTATTGCACAGCTCAAGCCCGGAGTGGTGAGAGTCACCAAGTTTGATGAGACGGGAGCCACCAAGGACGTGGACTATTTCATCAGTGGCGGCTTTGTCACTGTCTACCCCGACTCTCACTGCAACGTCAATGTTCTGGAGGCCTTCCCCCTTGATCAGCTCGATCCTGAGAAAGCCAGGAAGGGCCTCGACGATTTCACCAAGGAGCTTGCTTCAGCTGCCGACACTGAAGCCAAGACCGTTGCTCAAATTGGTGTTGAACTGTACAAGGCCATGTGCTCTGCGCTCAAGGCATAACTGCACCCCCCCCCNCGATACCAAATAAATTTATTATAAAACAAACAAAAAAAAACATCTATAGATCGCATTTTAAAGAATTGAAACGTCAGTCCAAATGAAGAATCTGCTTCTAGCTCAGAAAGAAGCGTTGGCCAATCGTTTTCTTCATCTTTGCTTAAGGGGTTTAATCGCGATTTATTTACTTTTCTGTTGCGTTGCCTTTTCTTCAATTCTGCGCGCAACTTTCAGCGAGGGCATCTTGATGCTTCGCGATTTTCTTGGTGAGGAAGAGGATGCGTACGCCCTCGCTTGGGCACCAGACGATGATACGGCGCAGACAGCCGCCCTCACCATACATCAAAAAATCTCTAACCTCATCAAACGATGGCTGCAGTCGCGGGCTTGCACCTTCTTCTACGTAGGGATGATAGTGCTCAATCTTTTCCTTATTGGTTGGGTTGTCTTTGCTCGCGGCTATCCCACGCACTGGTTCTTCATCGTTCTTGAGGTATTTATTAACCTTGCCCTTATCGGAGAGGTTACCCTCAAGCTGGTGGCCCAAAAGAGACGGTTTTTCGCTTCCAAGTCCAATTGGTAACCAATCCCTCTCATTGCGCTACACCGGCGTCTGGCGCACGCACTGTTGTGTGCCGCACACCTCATCCAACGCGTGATGATGGTTTAGGTTCGACTTAATCGTCTCAGTGCTATGTGTGGTATCTCTCGTGTTATACTTCGGTGGCCCATCGACGATGGAAGAGATCGATGATGTACTGGCCATTTTCCTTCTGATCTTCCGATACGGTATGCAGTTCTTGCGTTTGGTCCTCTTGGTGAAGAACAATCAACACAAGCTCGGCTCTCCGCGCGATGTCATTCTACTCGACAACGACGAGGCTTCGCACCTGACGGATACATTGGGCGAGGACAGCGACCAAGACACCAAGGACATGACCGTCATCAATGCTGACTACAATGAAAGTTCGATCAAGTTGCGTGCAAGCTTCGATTCGGCCGCCAAGTAGCGCCCTGCTACCCTGCTATAGCAGCGTCGAGGAGACCACAATATCCGTATTACTGTTATTATTTATTCATGACTCCTTAGTACAAAGGAGCTCCCCTGCGTGGCACTGCGAGGAGATCCTCCGCCTGCCCTCTCCTATTTCTCTTGTACTTCAACCTCTGCTGGGCACTATTCAATAATGTTGCTACCAATTTCCTCGCCATAGGCGCAGTTTTGTGGAAGGGATCAAAAAGGTGGATGATTGCGTGCTGGGATGTGTAACCCCTTAAACCACTCGGGCACTGACCCAATCGGGTCAGGTCGGATTCGAACCAACGAAGCGAAAGCTATTATTTATCGAAGTATCCCTTGCACCAAAGCATCCGACCAAGATAATTAGTTGCTCCATTTCTCATTCTGTTATATCTCGCATAATCAATAGGAACCACCACAATAGCTGTTGCGAAAACGAGAATTTATGTGTTATGTTGTCAAAATTCATTATCATATTGAATTCCATTATATATATATATAAATATAAAAGAGCAATTATAAAACTTGTATTACAATTAAAGATGAAAATAAACAGTGGTCACTTTTTTGATATTGTCAAAAATCGTGCAAGTCAGTCTGACCGAAAACTTGTTGCAAAAAGATGCACTTTCCACGAAATTTACATATCAGTAATTATAAAAAATAGTCGTCAATTAAAGTATGAAAGGGTATTGGGACAATCAACAGAAAGTGCCAACTTTTCTGCAACAAGTTTTTTGCAAGAAGTTTTTGGACAAACTTGAGAGACTTAGACAATATTAAGTAACTGGCAGAATCATCAAAAAAAAGCTACGGAACCCAAAGGAAAACCACGGACTGGTCGACAAGAGAAATAAAAGAGCTCTTTAGCACTTTAATAAATCAATCCCATTCCTGGTCGTCATCATCCTCGTTGATGAGGGAACGCTGCTCCGCGAGAGAAGGCCGTTCATCAGCATAGCGGATCTTGCTGCTTCCGGCCTTTTTCTGGCCCCACTTGGACGAGCCACTATCGGACGTCTTCTGCGTTGTGGCTGCAGTCGCGTTGTCGGACTTGTGGGAAGTCTTGAGGTGAGGGAAGAAGCCAAGCGTGAGGACGAGGGCCAGGACGAGCATCGAAGCAGTGATCAAGAACACGAGGCCTCCGCCTACATACTGCAGCAGATAGGCCGAGAACAGCGGTCCTGGAGAGGATTTCAGTCACACGCTCATGAACAAGGTGTACAAGGATCAAATATCGAGGTACCTGCGACTCGCGCCAGCGAGCCGGAGGCACTCAGCCATCCCATCATCACGCCCTGCTCAACATTCTCCAGGAGCTTGGAAAAGATGGAGATCACCACGGCACAGGCCGAGGAGAAGCCCACGCTGGCGCACCCCACGCCGACGAGGAACCTGGGCAACTCGACGTACTCGTCGAAGGGGTATTGGATGAGGAGACCGAAGCCCACCGTCATCAGCACCTCGCACACGAGCAGCAGAGTGCGGTCCTGGAATAGCATGGCGCCCACTTGGAGGATCACCAGCGACACTATGCAGCCACCGCCGATGCCAGCAAACAGGAAGCCGTTGGTGGTCACGCTCCATCCGTACGCATGCTGCGTGTAAGGTGTGCCTGCACGATCACACAGAGGAACGCATGGCGCGTGAGAATCGCGGAGGGAGGATGGGGCGAGGGCGGCTTCATGGGGAAACGAGAGCGGAGGGCCAAAGACGATATATATACCGATCGTCTCGAAGACGGTGAAGGCGTTGTAAAAGGCGAACTGCAAGTAAAGGACGACTATCACCGTCCAAAGGGGGAGCCCCGGTTGGGTCAGTTGCTTCAGCGACCGCATGGAGGCGTCTGCGGAACGAAAACGACGGGTCGCAAGCGTTGAGTTGCACGTTGGCTGCGGGTGGAGGGGGGGGGCAGGAATACCGGAGGGCTTCACATAGGGGTTGGTCTCCACGCCGCTGGCGGTGATGTGGGTTTGGGAGAGGGCGCTGGGGTCGAGGGCGCCCTTGGCAGAGTAAACGCCCTCTCCTTCCTGCAACAAGGGCGGGCCGATAAGATGCGAGTCGACAGGGGAATATACACTAAAAGAGTCCATCGCGAAAGTCTGTCCTCCTTCATCCACCACCACCTCCTCGTCCCCGCCCAAGGTCTCCTCGCGTATGTGATACATGACTTGCGACTTAGGAGCGCTCTTTTCGAATTCGGGGACGAGGACGAGGAGGTGTTCTTGCTCCGATATGGGATTGAGGTACGGATGATTCTGTCCCGCCTCGCCCTCCTTACTACTCTCCGTACTTCCTTTCGGATGGTCGCCGGTTGAATCAGTTGGCGTTACCTTTCGCGGCCGAATTGGCCTGACCGTGGGTACGAATATGAGGCAGAACAGCGCGAGCAGCACAGACGCCCAGCCCGGGTAGGTCAAGTCGTTTCCTTTGAACACCGACAGCTCGAACGAAGGCAGCGCCGACAGGCCCGTCGCCATCGCTGTGGATT
>CDFF01071446.1:48620-71476 GCA_000826265.1 Acanthamoeba culbertsoni
AGGGCAGAATCGTAGGCATAGCGTTCAATCTCACCGAGCCAGTTGGTCACATTTTGGTATGAGCTTGCATTCGCTATGTCGAAGACTATGATGATTCCGTGGGCCCCTCTGTAGTAGCTGCTCGTAAGGAAGCCCATTCGTTCCTGGCCTGCCGTATCCCACACGTTGAGCTTTACCCGCTTTCCATCAACAGTGACGGTTTTCGGTTTCTGAACAGGAGTGGTTAGTCCAACACCAAGCTTTGATTGGGGGGGGGAGGTCGTGGTACCGAGTCCACGCCCATTGTGGCAGGCGCGTTGTCCTCGAATTTGTCCTCCTGTTGATTCGAAATGGGGGTGGCAGCATTAGAGGATCTAACTACGAGTTCAGATTTTCTTCAACTTGTAGCTGGTGCCGGTACCGTGAATCTTGACAGCATAGAAGATTTACCAACTCCACTGTCACCAACAAGCAGTATCTTAAACACATAGTCACTGTAGGAGCCACCATAAACTTTAATTGTTAGCAAGAAGAATGGGGAGGACGATGATTTCGGCGAAGGTTAACAGAAGGGACAGCCTCGCGTACAACTCAGGGTTTAGCGTGCTGCCGGCCATGATGACAAGAAAGAAAAAAATATATTTAAGCCGTGTGCGCTTCTTCTTCCTTGAGCTTGTTGCTGCGGCTGGCACCCCGTCTCTCTTCGGCCTTGTTAATAATTTGAGGCCGTCTCCGGCACTTGACTTTCTCAGGCAGGAAATACGAAGAGAAAAAAAAGAGGAGCACAAAAAGAGTGTCCTGTCTTCCTCCTGGCCATGATTCGTGACCGATACCATGGAGTGGCTCAAACGCTTGGAGCGGAGCTCTTATCCAAGGTGCAAGCTGCCAAAGTTTTGGTCGTAGGGGCTGGCGGCATAGGTTGTGAGCTGATAAAGAATCTTGTGATGATGGGGTTCGAAGACATTGAAACCGTACGGTCGATACACTTGTGCATTCGCCACCAGCACTCTCTCTTCAAACAGATCTCTCATTGCTCTCTCCTCTTTCTCTTATTGTTCAGATTGATCTTGACACTATTGATGTGAGCAATCTCAATAGGCAGTTCCTCTTCCAAAAGCACCACATCGGCCAGTCTAAAGCGCAGGTTCCTTCTTCCGTTTCCTTTGCGCCGCGTCTGCGTCTTTTCTCTCCCAGTGCGGCATTGTGCCCGATCGCTCCTCTGTCTCACGCCTTTTCGCTGCTGATGGCGCACAGGTCGCGCGTGAATCTGCGCTCCGTTTCAACCCTCACGCGAAGATAGTTGCCCATCACGGTAATATCAAAACTAATGAATTCGGTCCCGAGTACTTTAAACAGTTCACCCTGGTCATGAACGCACTCGACAACCTTGGTGGGCCTTATTTCCCCTTCATCGCGTCCCCTCCTTTTCTCCTTACTCAAAGGGTCATTTTTTTTTTTTTTTAATTTTATTTAAATCTCATGCAGACGCTCGTCGGCACGTCAACCGAATGTGCCTCGCGGCCAACGTACCGCTCATCGAAAGCGGCACGGAGGGCTACCTGGGGCAGGTCACTGTCATCAAGAAGGTGTGCGGTCCATTCCCCACCGCCCCTTGTACCTGTACTCGTCCATAATGGTGACATTTGGGCGCGCGCGCGCGCGGGTTCGCTCCCTGCTCTCGCCAATAGGACACAACAGAGTGCTTCGATTGCATGCCTCGACCGACCCCCAAGACGTTCGCGGTGTGTACCATCCGCAGCAGCCCGTCCAAGCCCATCCACTGCGTCGTATGGGCCAAGCGGCTGTTCAGGTGAGAATGCCCTTTCTTCACGCGGTCCTCGTCTCAGCAGCGGTGATGAACCGGAAGTTGAACGCTGGCGCCTCTCTTCTCTCCCTCTCTCGCGCCCGTACAGCCAAATATTCGCCAAGGCGGAGGAGGACGACACCGTGACCGACCTCAACGACGGGGACCTGTTCAAGGGCCCCGAGGGTGCCGAGGAGACCAAAACCGAGGAGTCCGACCTCGCCCAGCTGCGCACCACCCGCGAGCAGGTACGGGATCGCCTTCAGTCCGTCCTGGACACCCACGGACCCGCCCGCTGGCTGTTCGATAAGGTATCCCCCCCCATCCTCCCCCCCATCGCTCCCTCCCTCCCCCCGCACGAATGGCCGCGAGGAGGCAGGCTCAGATCTCCCCCTCTCTCCCTCCCCCCGTTGGTTTAGGTGTTCTACGCCGACCTCGAGCTTCTGTCCATCGTGGACCAGATCAAGCGCAGGAGGACGCCTCGGTTTGCCAACGGCGAAAGCAAGCCTCCGCAGCCCATACGCTACGAGGACGCCATCAACAGCATAGTGCGTGCCCTTCTCCCGATCCCGTTCGTTCTTTGTTCGTTCCCCCCCCCCCTTGCTGATGGTAGCGGTGGTCTGGTCTTCTGCGCCCCACGACATTCATTCCTTTACTCAAGGACGCAACCGCGGATGGCGGGTCGGTGCTGATGAAGGAGCTCAAGGTGTGGACGCTCAAGGAGAACGTCGAGGTGTTCATCAGGAGGTAATGGATCCATGCATGGCGCCTCGCTCGCCTTGAAGCGCGACTGATGTGTCCCCATCGTCGGGTGATAGCGCCACGAACCTGTATGAAAGGATAAAGGCCGTGGAGTCTGTGTCATTCGACAAGGACGACGCGGACGCGATGGATTTTGTGACGAGCGCTTCCAACCTGCGGTCACACGCCTTTGGGATTCCTAAGCAGAGCCGATTCGACACCAAGGGTGCGATGATACCTATTGCGCGCTCTTTGTCCTTTTTTCTTCTCTCTTCTCTCTCTTCTCTCTTCTCTTTTCTTCTTCTTAATCCCCTAGTTCAACTCTTCACCCACACTCTGTCTTAACTCCCCCTTCCCAATACTTTGAATCGCTGACTCGTTTCCGTTGGCCGTTGTGCCTCTATATATGGCATGTGCACGATGCCGTGGGCTGTGTCATGCAGCGATGGCGGGGAATATCATTCCGGCCATCGCCACGACGAACGCGGTGATCTCGGGGCTCATCGTGCTCGAGGCCCTCAAGGTGATCGACGGGCGATTGGACGATTGCCGGTCGTCCTATCTCCTACGGCGCCCATCGAGCAAACGCTTCCTGCTGCCGGCGCAGCTCGAGAAGCCCAACCCTAACTGCTACGTGTGCGGCTCGTCGTTCGCGCAAGTCGCCATCGACACGGAGAAGACGATGCTCAAGCATTTTGTCGACCAAGTTCTGCGAGCCCACTTTGGCATGCTCGAGCCCAGCATCATGCTAGGATATGAGTACACCTCCCCCTCCCCTCCCCTCCCCCCTCCTTTCCACTAGCGGGTCGGTGGATCTCTGATTCCCTCCTCACCCCGCCTCCAAGTCTGATCTACGAGTCCGGAGAGGATGCGATGGACTTCCAGCAGCAGTTGGACAAAACCCTTCACTCCCTCCGAATGACGCATAACTCGGTCGTCAAGGTGGAGGACATTCTGCAGGACCTCGAGATAGAACTCACCATCGTCCACAAGTATCCTCCTCTTCTCCTCTCAAGGCACATGTCTCATAATGGTAACCGGTTGATTGGGGGGGGGACAGAACCGACTTTGACGAGGGCAAATGGTTCGAAGTTCAGGGCAAGGCCTCCGTCAAGTCCCGCTCGCACAACGAAGAGCCTGCCGAGGCTCCGACGTCCGCGCCACCTCAGCCTGCACCGGAAGGAGACGACGACCTGATTGTCCTCTCATCGGGGCCGGTTTCGGAAGCAGCCGCCGCCAAGCGGAAGAGGGAAGATGAAGAAGCGGATGTTGCGCTGCGAGAAGGATCAACGAAGAAGAGGAAGAGGGATGGTGAAGAGGAGGAAGAAGCCGATGGGATGCCACGCCAAGAAGAACAATCGGCAGATGCTAACAACCACATGGTCGTCTTGGACGACTGATTGTGCCCCCCAAAAGAAGCGCAAATAAAACAGGCTGCTGAGGTTGTTGTACTGCCTTGCAATAAATAACTCGCAAACACAAAAATGACAAGAGCACTCGCTATCTACAACATCGATCTGCTACAACAACAACAACAACAACAACAAAAAGAAAGCCAGCGCGTCCTCCCCACACGCTGTAAGTCCATGATGCGCGAATCTCCACACTTCTCGGGCACCCCTTAAGCGGCTACGACATGCTCTCCTTGCACGTGAACCCGGCAAAGAAGACGACGAGGACGGATATGTTGTCGGTGCTGCCGCTCAGGAAGGCTCGGTCTCGCAGTGCCGTGGCCGCCAGGTGCGGCGCAGGGCAGGCCACCACCGCGTCAACCGCGAGCTGGTCGGACAGCATGTCCCACACTCCGTCACAGGCCATGACCAGGAACTCCACGTCATCCGTAAGGATGACTCTGCGAGGGGGAAGGGAAGATACAAGAGTCACTCTTCTGGGAGTACTGTGGGACGGGAAGCAAGGAGGAGGAGCGCCGTACCGTCGGATGTGCGGGTCGGCGCTTACGAACGGCCGGAGGCTGGCGTCCCCTAAGGAACGGGACACGGCCAAGTCGCCCATGACGCGCCCCTTCTCGGTCACAAAGCCGCCCATCTCTTGGATTCTCTGCCGCTCTTCGCTAAGCACGCCCGTGTGGTCTATCGTCATGCGTTCCGCGACCCGGCCGCGGGACAGCACCGCTCGCGAGTCGCCCACGTTGGCGAGCCAGAGCTTGCCCGCGTGAATGAGCGCCACCACGGCCGTGCAGCCGGCCTCCGTCTTCGACTCGAGCACAACGTCGGATAGCCGCTGGAAGGCTACCGTGATGGCCAGCGACACGTCGTCGCCATGCTGTCGCAGCGCCTGCTCGAACACCCTGCCCACGTTCGCCGCCTGACCCCACGCACGGCACGTGTTAGCCAGGGGAGAGCAGAGAGAGAGAGAGAGAGAGAGAGAGAGAGAGAGAGAGAGAGCAGAGAGGGCTAGGCGGCGTACCGCAATCTCTGCCGCCTCGCTGCCTCGGTGACCGTCGAAGATGGCGTACAATTGGGTGTCGGGACGGTGGAGCGCGTGGTTGACGTAGATGGTGTCCTCCATAGTTGGCCGCAGCCCTCGCATCTCCGCCCAGCACGCGTATCGCGCACGCGGGCAGCCGCCCTCCAGAACGGCCTCGGACTCGGCCGTCGCCCCGCGCCCCGCGTGCCGCTGCACGGAAGCAAAGGGCGACACAAGAGGCGCGTTGGGCACGGCGGCCGTGCCTCGCGCGTTGTTGCGGAAGTCGCGCTCGGTGACGGCGGCGATGGGGTCGGGCACCTCGGCGAGCTCGTCGTTGCCCTCCGTGCTTACCCACGACAGGCGGCCCGCACAGCCGTCGCCGTTGACGCAGTGGCCGTTCGACGAGCCGTACCCGTCGCTGCTGCTGCCGTTGGCGCGAACCTCGAGGGGCGGCACGAGGGCGCTCAGCTCGCGCGGCAAGCGCTGGAGGCGGCAGTGGCACAGTTTAAGGTGGCGGAGCGCAGTCAGGCGGGCGAGCTCCGGCGGGAGGCTCGTGAGCTCGTTGGCCGAGAGGTCCATCTCGACGAGGTTCACCAGCGCTCCGAGCGTGGCCGGGACCGACTTGAGGCGGTTGTGCGAGGCTTCCAGCTCGGTGAGCTTGGTGCAGTTGCCCAGCTCGTCGGGCAGCGTCGTCAGCTGGTTGCTGGTGAGGTCGAGTATCTCCAGCGTGGTGAGCCGCCCTATCTCGCTCGGCAGCTCGGTCAGCCCGTTGGCCGCTACATACAATTCCTGTCCACGAGCGCGCGCGCGCGTATTTCATTTTAGCAACAATGGGGAAGGGGATGCGTGGGAAGAGGGGGGAGGGATCACGGTGGTACCTTGAGCCACGGCATGTCGAAGAGCACGGGGGGCACGGTGGTCAGGCGATTGCCCGACAGCGAGAGCACATTGAGCATCGTCAGCTGGCCGAAATCGGCCGGCAGCGTGGTGAGCCCGTTGTAACCCAACAGCAATCTGTTGCGCGCACGTATTACGCCCCACAACCCAACCCAACCCAACAACGACATACAAGGAGAGGAGAGGGGAGAAGAGGTTAGCGGAGCTGTGCTGGCGAGGAGGCCAGGCCTGTTATGTTGGCGGGGAGAGGGGAGAGTACCGGTCGAGTCTGGTGAGGCGGCAAAACTCGTCGGGCAGTTCGGATAGACGGTTGCCGGAGAGGGAGAGGCGCGCGAGGGAGGAGAGCGAGTAGAATTCGGGCGGGAGGGCGGCGATCAGGTTCATGCCAGCGTCGAGCAGCCGCAGCCGGGACAGCTGCCCGATGGAGGCCGGCAGGGCGGTGAGCTGATTGTTTCGGAGGTCGAGGTGGGCCAGCTTGTCCAGTCTGCCCAATTCGGCGGGCAGCTCCTCGATCTCGTTGTCCTGTAGCTCCAGCTCCATCAGCTGAGACAGCCCACAGAGCTCCTGTGTTTACATACATTACATACATTACATACATAAAAAAAAGAACGAAAACAAAATGGGGATGAGCAAGGAATAGAGGACGCCTGAGAGAGAGAGAGAGAGAGAGAGAGAGAGAGAGAGAGAGAGAAGGGGGAGGAGGTTACTGATGGGAAGAAAGTGAGGAGGTTGGATCCAAGGAAGAGCTTGGAGAGGCGAGGGAGGGAGCCGAGCTCGGGAGGGACGAACGGCAGGCGGTTTTGGGCGAGGTCGAGGGTCTGGAGGGAGGAGAGGGCGGAGAGGGGCTCCGATGGAAATGCGGTCATCTGATTGGCGCGCAAGGAGAGCTCGTTGAGGAGCGGGAGAGCGAGGGCGGCGGGCGGCAGACGGGCGAGGCAGTTTTCGTTGACAGAGAGGACCTTGAGGGAAGTGAGGAGAGAGAGGGCGGGCGGGAGGGTGGCGAGGTCGTTATGGTCGAGGAGGAGGTAGCTGAGCTGGGTGAGGCGGCCGAGCTCGTCGGGCAGGCTGAGAATGCGGTTGAAGCGAAGGTCGAGGCGCTCGAGCTCGGACAAATCGCCCAGCTGCGGACCGACGTGAGAGAGGCGGTTAGAGGAGACGTTGAGGCGGCGCAGGGCGGAGAGATGGGCCAGCATGGCCGGCAGGGCGGTCAGGTGGTTGGTGGCCACGTCGAGCTCAACGAGCTCGGAGCACAGACCCAGCTCCTCAGGCAGGCGCTGCAGCTGGTTGACATAGGCCACAAGCCGCTTGAGGCTTCGCGCCCATCCGATCTCGCGGGGTAGGCGCGTGAGCTGGTTCATGAATACACTGAGTTCTTCAAGGAGGGGCATGGCCTCAAACATGCCCTCCGGTAACACCGTGAGTGCGTTGTTGCCCAACTCGAGCTTCGTAAGATTGCGCAGCTGACATATTTCCGGTGGCAGAACGGTAAGCTGATTCTTCACAAGCATGAGTCGCTGCAGCTTGGCCAACTTGCCGATATTAGGGGGGATGCGATCGAATCGATTGTAATTAGCGTTAAGAAACGTGAGGCTCTTGAGAGAGCTCAGCTTTAGGTGCGCGATCTGCCCATTCGTGAGTTGCCGCGATGAAATGTCGAGCTTATCTTTCCCTTTCATCTCGCTCTCCCATTTCTTTTTCGAAATGTTGGCGGGCCCGCCTGGCAGCCCAGACACTTGATTGCCCATTAGGCTACTCCAGTAAACCGAAGAGTTCCCTTTTGTCAACTGGATCTCACGCACGTTCGTTGAGGCACGTTACTCCACCACCAGTTCCTCTTTCACGGTCGTTCTCCAAACTTTTTTATTTATTGTTTCACGGTGTAAAATTGCTGCACGATAGGAAATGGCGGATAAAAATGCCATGTTTTTTCTTTCTTTCTGAGGACAGTTGCGTTCACACTTGCTCAAGCTCTACAAGAACGCCATTCAAGTCCTTCGGATGGCAGAACACAACAGGCTTGCCATGCGCGCCTATCTTGGGCTTAGGGTCGATAGGGCGCACGCCTTTAGTCTTAAGGACTTCCAGAGCAGCATTAATATCCTTCACCTGTTATGCGCGCAGCCCACATTCATTAGTAAGCTTCGTCGCCCATTCCAAATTGGGAACGTTACAGTCGCACATGATAGATGTATGGAAATAACATAACACAAAATAAAATAAAATAAAACATTTGCGGATAACCAACCTCGAGGCATATGTGATGAATGCCCCCAGAGGGCTTGTTCTTAAGGAAGTTGGCGATAGGAGAATTGTCTCCGAGTGGATGAAGAAGTTCAATCTTGGTATTGTCGAGATGGACAAAGACGGTGGTAACTCCGTGCTCAGCCAGCGGCTGGGTATCAACATGCATGTTGGAAAAATTATTACTATTATCACTATTATCCTTATTATTATTTATTATGTTAGATGGGCTCTTAAATCCCAATAATGGCAGTACGAAATACCAGAGGCTCGCTAACTTGAGCTCCCATCACATCACGGTAAACGGCGGTGGCTTGCTCTAAATCTGGCACGGCAATTGCAACATGGTTGAGCTTGCCCACGCCGACAGTCTACAGTCATCTTTCGGTTAGGCGCTGTGAGCACAATTATGATCCTTAGTGGAAGAAAAGAGCACCAGCTGCTGAGATGTGCTTGCATTCACAGTAGAAGTGAAGTTGCGGCGAACAACCTTAAGAGCCATAGTCATCAATTACATATATAGTGTCCACCCAACGATGAATAATCATAATTTGCGCAACACTTGAGTTAGAAAGTGCCAAACTTACGGTAGTTGGTACCAAACGGGTAGCCATTGGAAGGTTAGGTGAGCATGCTGGAACAGCACGGGGGACCACTGCAGCGACGGCACGGCGCATTTTGGTTTGAATTCAATGTAAAAGGGCTGCGCGAGCAAAATGAAAACAACGAAAATGGAGGCCAAAGCTTGCCGTGACAGGATTAAATACAAGAGAAAGAGGCGCGAATTTTTTTCCTGCTGTATCCTTCAACAAAACTGGACCGGTCGCGTTAATTAATTGGCACGTTTGACTCGTAGTAGCCCCAGAAGTGAGCCTGCCACCACTTGCGCGTCACGAGAGTCTTCAGACCATAGGCCACCAGCACTCCTCCCAGAGGCAGTGCCACGAGACAATCAATGAACCATATGTCGTTGTCGACGTGGTACACGATGGATCCCACCTGAGTAACGGGTTGGTTATTATTTTTGCAAGCGACTTTCCATTCTCAAGGTACTGATCAGAATAGTGATTATGATAAGCTAAGCAAAGCAAAGCAAAAATGTACCAAGAGGCCTAGAGAAAGAATGGATGAGATAGTTGTGACCCAAGCGTCCTGTCGGAATGCCCCACTCTGCAGAGCAAACGAGAGACGGAACTTGGCTACTGCCAGCAATGCCAGCACAATTATTGACACAGCGGCAACCACCATCACTGTTCAGCCACAACACACACACACACACACACACACACAACGGGTTACATTGCCAACGTATCCTGGATGACAAGCGGCTGAATTTGATAGTTACCGGCAAGGACATCGTCAGGCGATTCTTTCTCGTAGAGCACGATGAGAGCAATTAGGCAAGTGAGGCCACCCAAGAGAAGGAATAGCAGAGCGATCATCACTTCAGCCCGTTGCTCCCGCTTTTCCATCTTTTCGTCGTGTTCCTGGAGAGAGAAGCAAAGGTGTGCTAAGACTTCCAAGTGTAAAAGAAACTCCAAGGGAGGATGCCGGATACAGGATCGCCAACTATGAGTTCTCCTCGGCTAAAGCCACCAAAACGCCATATGATGAGGAAGGATGTGATGACATCCAGGAAATTCTCTAAGGAGAATCCAAATATACCGACGCTTTTATCTAAACGAATTACTGATATCAATACCAACACTACCATTAAAAGAAGGCGCCGATGCGCAGGGAGCTGGAGCGAGGAAGAATGGTTACCAGCTATCGCTATATAGAGAGCAATGAAGCCAAATGTGAGATCGATAACTACCGAAAACCACGAAACTGCAATGGCCCACCACACCCAGTTCCTGTAGCGCGCCTCCTGCTCGGGTGTCATCGAGCCTAAGCCCGCAGTTCCATGCTTATCGCGCCGTCCCACCCCTGCAAGGGAGAGAGTCAGCATAACAAGAAAAGTGGCGGGAAGGGTGAGAAAACACACACATCACCCACATTCGACTCAACAGCTCAGAACAGAAGGAAAACGGAGGGAAGGAAGGAGGGAAAGCACCTTCTTCTACCGTTATAACATCAAAGTCGTCATTTCCATCTACGTCTTCATTGCCCTCTTCTCCGTCACTGTCTTCATGGTGGGTTTCAAAGTGTCTGTGGAGAAAATGGTCCTCTTCCAGCTGCAAGTCAAAGTGTGTTTGGCTGTTGTTGTAGTTGTAGTTGTTGTTGTTGTTCTTGCTGTTAGCAGCATCGCTCTGAGTGCCTTTGAAGTAACCGTTGTTCTTCAGCGCTGGCTTCGACTGCCCACCCCTGAGAGATGTTTCCTTCAGCTCAAAATCCGTCGTTTCGTTTGAGTTTCCATTGTCATCGAGAAACGGGTTGCCGAGGGAAATGCGAGCTGAATGTTCCTCCTTAGAATCACCTTCAGCGGCGTGAGCCTGCTTGTGTTTCTAGTTGTTCGATAAAAGAAGAAGAGGAGGACAGAGCAGCAACCAAACGGAGCATAATAAGCAAGAAGGCGCATAAAGAAGCAGCGGAAGTGCATGGTTGAATCAACATGTTGTCTTACCTCCATAGTGAAGGAAAGGGTTGGCAGGATGAGAAGACAAACAACAAGGTGAATGAAAAACACTCTTGCGGTACTGGGCGGCTGAGACACGGCCGACTGCGACGCGTCTTGAGCTCAACGAGAGAAAAGCCAGGCAGAAATCATCGTGCCGGGAGGCTCACTAGTGGAATGGGAAGCATGTCGTGGAATTCGAAATACGAGGCAGGATGGAGTTTTGGGACTCAAGAAGTAAGACCGGAACGGAGGGCGCTTCTTTCCTGTTTGTTTCCTTTGGTTGGTTCCAGTACACAACAGGCCGCAGTTATTTCTTTCTTCTAGACGATAAGAAGAGATGTCTACTAAACTCATAAATGGAAGAAGGCCCAAGAACAAGCGAGTTGAACGAGCTTTATTGAAACGGGAACCCAAAGTGCGCGAAAATGAGAAATCGGCCATGTTTCTTCGAGGACCGAAAACCAGCGAGATCATAAATCAAGCACTTTCGGACCTGGTATCATGACGCGCAATCTGTGATTTTGAGACTCGCAGTACTGAATTTTATTATATTTACCCTGATTTTTCTAACTCTGCATGCCGGTTGGAAATGCTTACAGTACACGCTTAAGAAGCCCCACGCGATCAAGTTCCAGAGGCGAAATGAGCTTCGACCCTTCGAGGACCAAACCTCCATAGAGTTCTTCTCGAACAAAAACGATTGCAGTCTCATGGCCTTCGGCTCGCATCAAAAGAAGAGGCCGCACAACCTTGTCCTTGGCCGCTTCTTCGACCACCAGCTACTCGACCTTATTGAACTTGGTGTCGAGAACTTCAAATCTATTCAGTCATATGAGGTACCTTTGTCGCGAGCATACTGTGTGTAATGCGGTCTACTCTCCTCATYAATKAATTATAAATTAAATAATTACAATAATAATAATAATMATAATAATAATAAACGTTATGTCGTAGGGCAATGTCTCCTTCAACGTGGGCTTCAAGCCTTGCTTTSTCTTCCGCGGACCCGAATTTGAACAAAAAGAGGAGTACAAGAAGTTCGCAAACCTGCTGCTTGATATCCTTTACACCCCGAGCGTTCTTATTATCTCAATTTATTTATTTATTTATTTATCTATTTATTTATCTATTTATTTATTATCACTATTCATTACAATAATTCTTTGAAGTAAATTAAGTTTGGCACGATATTTTAAGACTTAACTCTACAATACATTTCTATCGGGGAGAAGTAGTCGATCAGATCAGCCTCATGGGCCTGGAGCACGTCATTGTGTGCACCGCCATAGAAGGCAAGATCTATTTCCGTCATTACACCATCAAACTGAAGAAATCGGGCATGAATGTAATACTCAAACCTCTCCTGCTTTTCCAAACGCCATTTCGCTGATGTTGCTTACTTTAACATTGGGGGGGGGGCAAATGCGGGGTGGGAAATGATAATCGCAGTTACCGAGGGTGGAGTTAGAGGAAATAGGACCTGCCATGGACCTCACGATAAGGCGCACTCGATTCGCGGCACATGACCTCATGAAGGAGGCTCTTCGACAACCCAAGGAGTTGAAACGCAAGAAAGTCAAGAATGTCACGCAGAACATTCTCGGGACGGTCATCAACGTGCACAAGGAGAAGCAGGATCTAGGCCAACTTCAAACCAGGAAGATGAAGGGTCTCAAGCGAAAAAGAGGGGAGGGCTCTGATGCTGCAAGTGAAAGCGCTGGCGCTGCAGCGACCGCCGAAAAGACGACCAGCCAGGAATAAAGAAATTATTTTCTTTTACCATAAATCTGGGCAATTTGCCGACACTCATTTCATGTCCGTAGTTTCTGTGAAGAAAATGGGGATTGTTGTTTTCCTTGCCCCAAGAAAAACCATCCAGCATCAATCTTGCGGCTGCAACAAGCGAAAAAGTGCTTACTACTCAATATCAATCAAACATGGCTGACACAGAGGAAAACACTGCTGGAACCGAGGTGGTTGAAGAAACCAAAAAGAAGGCCGCCCCAAAGGAGCGACCCACCAAGGGTGCTGCTGGAGGCAAGAAATTCGAAGTCAAAAAGTGGAATGCCGTGGCTCTGTGGGCTTGGGGTGAGCCCCCCACCCCCTATTGTGCTTACTCATTAGTGACGCGTTGCGTCACCGCCATAATGTTTCTCTTCTCTTACTCAAGTAAATGTCTTCAGACATTGTGGTGGATAACTGTGCCATCTGTCGAAACCACATCATGGACCTTTGTACGACTTGCTTTATGTTGTGCCCTCGTGCCGCGCTACCCCTCTAGGATCTAATCATCTCCTTCTTCACCTCGCCCCGTTGGTATACCTGCAGGTATTGAATGCCAAGCCAATCAAGCTTCAGCAACAAGCGAGGAGTGTACAGTTGCCTGGGGAATTTGCAATCATGCTTTCCACTTCCACTGTATCAGCCGTTGGCTGAAGACAAGACAAGTGTGCCCTCTTGGTAAGGCCCCACTAGTTTTCTGGCTGCAATCTCAATCACAAGCAATCAATCTTCTTCTTGTTCCCCCAATGTGTGCTGGCACTAAAACATACACACACACACCCCTTCTCTCTCTGCTCAACACAGACAATCGTGATTGGGAGTTCCAAAAGTATGGTCGTTAGGTCGTTTTGGAGGATTGACCCGTCCTTGGTGTTGGTGGATGCGCGAAACGCGCACATAGAAATAATAAAATTGTAGCTGCATCACCACACTCGGTCTTGCTCGGTAGAGGCTGCCACTCGTGGAAGGGAGTCTCTTGCAAAAAAGAAAAGACAAAACTAAAAAAAACCAACAGTTAAGAAAAACCAATCTGCACAGATCCTCAAGCCACTTAACGTTGAATCCTCTTAAAAGGGTTAGAATAGGGCCATCGGGAGCAGCGCGCTAGACAATATGCGTGCGCGGCGGATCTGCTTGCTCGGACCTTTTTCTTATACACCCTACGCCGTTAACGCCTCGTTTTCAAGGGCTTTATTGCTCCACAACAGAGGAACCAGTCGCACTTTCGTTGCGGCCACCACCAACACAACCATCAGTAGGAGTGTCCCTACTACGCCTGCGAAAACTCTTCGCGAGGAGCTCAGCAGCGTACGTAGCGCGGCTAGGGCGGCCAAGGCGAGTGGTGGGGAGGGGCTTCACCCTGATATAGAACGTCTCATTGAAGACTTCGAGGTGCTTCCTTCATATTAGCTTGTTTCGTCCAGTGTACCTGTCTTGTTTCTTGTTTCATCAGTACTGGTCGCCGTCGTCGGTCAGCTCATTTTTTTTTTTCGATAATAACCGTTGAGTATGCTCAGGACACGATTGACGTCCACAAGCGCTACGTGCGAGAACTGCCCTCAGCCAATCCGCAGGACATATTCACCAATGGTGAGATCAGGCACGAGGCCCTCTTCTCGACCTGAGTGTGTTTTTCGAGCCCTTCGGCGGTGTTAGCTAGCGCCACTCAGCACAGCAGCTACTACGAAAGAAGCATACTGACGCTTTCCCCTTTACGTGGCCTATCAGGCTAGATGAACTTGACATCCTCGGGTTCGACTATGACTACACGCTAGCTTCTTACACTGACCGAGTGTCCTACTTCATCTACGACAAGGCGCTGCAGCATCTAATCAAGAATCACGGGTATTGTACAATTTTCGACATGCATGCTACAAAAACATCACTTCTTTGAGCCATGCTGTACCTCGTTACCGATCTTGCTCGTATCCTCCTCCTCCTCCTCCTCCCTCTCCTCTCCCAGATATCCGTCGGAACTCAATCACAAGCAATTTGATCCTGCCTTTGCAATCCGGGTAAATAATCCCTTACGTTGCGCATTCGGAGGGGGTATCTAAATCACTCACATCTGCTCATGGATTCAACAGGGCCTTCACTATGATACCAAGAAAGGCTACATGATGAAGTTGGTAATGCCATTCCCTCGTTTGCCCTTCCCTCTATCGCTACACTCTAAACTGCTTTGTATCAGGATTACCTCAATTTGATTCAAGCGGACACGGTTCATTTTGGCCGCACGCAGTTGCCTGAAGACCGGCTCTACTCCGCCTATCCATCGCTCTTTGTAGGCAGCGCGCAACCAAAACACAAGTTTATACAAGTGATTTTTTTTTTTGTTTTTGTTTGCTGATCGATCCCTACGTTTGCAGATATCGCGCCAGTATATGGCCGAAAATATGCGCCTTTTGATCGATATCTT
Organism: Acanthamoeba culbertsoni; assembly: GCA_000826265.1. Lineage (NCBI taxonomy): Eukaryota > Discosea > Longamoebia > Acanthamoebidae > Acanthamoeba > Acanthamoeba culbertsoni. The sequence goes on from CDFF01071446.1 coordinate 63,471, forward strand.
CGGACAGCCGGAGGCGTGTCTCATTGCTGACATCATCCAGTTCCTTTCTGACCGGAAAACGGAGTTCGATCCTGGTACGTTTTCGCGCAGCCAATTCGGTCACACCCATCGTCCATATCCTCACGCCCGGGGCACGTTGTTTTGGAGTCAGCCTACGTATACGAGGACGTGAGCAAGGCTATACAGCACGTCCACGCCTCACGCCTCCTCCACACCGAGATAATGAACCATCTGGACGTGTATCTGAATCCCAACCCAGCTCTTGGCGAGACGTTGTGGAGGGTGAAGGAAGCGGGGCGGCAGGTACACTGCACTTGCCCACCACTTACATGATCGTGGCGAGGCATGGCCACAGGGGCGAAAGAAATGGTGCTAACTGGTAATACAATTCTCCCCTCCTTAGCTGTTCCTGGCCACGAACAGCCCGTTCGACTTCGTGAACGCGGGGATGGAGTTTCTGTTGCAGGGTCACCTCCCTCAGGGCATCAAGCATTGGACGGAGATGTTCGACTTGGTCATGACAAGCTGTCGTAAACCCTCCTTCTTCCTCCACAATCGTCCGTTCAGGTATTGTCCCCCTTCCCCAATCTCCTTCTTGATTATCGTTGGTTCAGCTTCGACGAGTCAATAACGGTAAGCGTTGCTGCCTTTCATTAAGAGTGCTGAATCCGGAATCGGGCCGCGTCACATGGGATCGACCCAATCCCAAGAATTACGCAGGACAAGTACTAGTGGAGGGGTCACTTAACGTAATATATATTTGCCTCTCTCGTTGCTTAATGCACCGCCCTAAGACATGTCATGTGTTACTTTACTGCTCACCTTTGGAATTCATCACACCAGCAACTGATTGCGCTCACTGGTTGGAAGGGCGACAGAGTGCTCTACTTTGGTGATCACATATTCCACGACCTCAAGGAACCCTCTTCAGTCGCCGGTTGGAAAACTGGGGTAATCATTAGAGGTACCCTTTTACATCCCAAGACGCAGAAACGATTATGTGCCGTGTTCGGGAGCTCGTGTGTGTGTGTGTGTGTATGAGTGTGAGTGAGTGTGATCGCGCTTCCCACTCAAGGCTTCAATTTTTGCTTCCATTAAATAATGGATGAGTAGAGCTTGAAAGAGAGGTCGAGATCCAGAATTCAGCAGTCTATAGGTCGGTGTTGGCAGAACTGCTTGAGGTGCGCTCCTCTGCCCAACGTTTGGGCCGTGGTTATTAAGTGATGGTCAACCTACTTTGTTCACAGTTGGAACGGCTCATCAAGAGAATCATGTTCATATCTGGAGAATGGTCGCAGGAAGTGCTGTTTACACTAAGGCAGCATAGAATGCAACTGCGTACGGGTAGGCATCAACTCCACCAACTTGGATTCTTGTTGTACTATCATGTTCATTCCATGAGCGTTCACTAGATCTGAAGAACTGCATGAATCCAACATTTGGTAGCGCTTTCCGGACACACAAGCACGGTACCATGACTCTCCTCATTGTGTGCCAATGCCTTGCATTGATTGATTGATTTATTTATTTTTCTATTTTATTAATTCTCCAGCTTCGCATTTCGCATACCTGCTGCAGCGATATTGCCGAGTGTATACAAGCAAGCTGGAGAACTTCCTCAACTACCCAACTCACTATGTTTTCTACCCTGAACGAACGTTTCTGCCTCACGAAGCTTCAATACCACCAGCCAGTTTATGGAAAACCATCTGCCCGCCCCGGGGCAAAGACGCACCAAGGGATTTTGAACGTGACTGATGCACAACACGTTCACTACCTTCACAACTTGCAGCGCCCTATCGGTGGGAATTAAAACAATCACGTTGCAGTGTTGTCCCCATTCCAAATGAACAGCCCACCTTCCCCCTATAGAATCTACGCGTAGGAGAGAAGGAGGGAATATCAATCTCACCCGATTTTTATTTTACTTTATCCTTCCTCGTCGTTTTTACTGGAAAAATTGTTTCTTGTACCGGAGTAGATTTCTGAAGAAGAAACAAATGCAGGAGGAGGAGGGTAGTGAGACCGCTCTTCCTCGTCGCCTCGGTAAGCGAGAGAGAGCCGGTTGCTTGCTGGCAAAGGGCAACAAAGGAGACAATGCCGCTGCTACACCGAAGAAGCCAAGTGGCGCCGGTGTCCAGCAAATGCTCATACAGGGCTGCCCTGTTCTATTTCCTTTCACTCCTTATCCATGTCAGCTCGTGCTGATGGACCGGTACCAGCCCCTGAGGCCACAGTCAAGAAAGAAGTATCATTTATTTTATTCCTCCTCCTCCTCCTCCTCCTCCGTCAGGTTGTTGCAGGCATTAAATAGGGGTGAACATGCGCTGCTGGAATCGCCGACTGGAACTGGCAAGAGCCTGGCCCTTCTATGCGCTGTTCTTGCCTGGCAGGAGAAAGAAAAAGAGAAAGCAGCCGCGTCCGATGCGAAGGTACGTGGCCATAGAGACCTTTCTGTATATCTCACTGTGAGGCGGCAGTGTGGGCCGACTAATCAAGTGCAATCACATAGCGCTCTAAGCTGGAGATGAGAATAGAGGACGACGATGAACTAGGCTCCGCCTTTCCTTCGATGTCTCGAGCCAACCTCTCTAATAAGAAGAAGACGAAATCCAAAGATAAGATTCAATACCCTCGGGTAACAGCGGCCTCTTAGAACGTCACAATGGAGTGATGGCCTGTCAGCGCAGATAGCTACTCACACACACACACACACACTACCCAGATCTTCTTTGGTAGTCGAACGCACAGCCAAATTGCGCAGCTTCGTAAGGAACTGCAGCGGACCGTGTACCGACCCACGATCAGTGTCTTAGCCAGCCGAGACCACTACTGCATTCACCCACGCGTCTCAAATAGCTATCACAAGAGCTACGAATGGTGTGTTATATATAGAGACTCCGCGACCAAAACTAATCTCATCACGATTGGCGGCCTTCTTGTGTGGTGCAGTAAACGTCTGAATGCTTGGAAAGGACAACATGCAGGATGCCCTTACAAGGCCAACAAAAAACTACTAGTTCATGATGCTTCGCTTCATCCCGGCGGAGAGCTTGAAGTCTGGGACGTTGAAGACCTGGTAATGCTTGGCAATGAGCTCAAGGGTAAGGGAGCTTCACATCATGGTTACATATTTCCTGGCAGTCCTTGTCTCTCATGGCCATGTTGCTCTCCTCATCCAGCATGTCCCTATTTTGCGGCACGCTCAATAGGAAAGAGGGCAGATCTGATCTTTTGTCCATACAATCACCTCATCGACCCAGGTATCATTACAGACCTGCCCCATCCGTAGGGGGGAGGAATTCGAGGGCTCATAATGCCACACACTCTGCGCAAATGTGCATTTGGCCTTAGGTGTGAGGGACACCTACGGCATCGAGCTAGAGGGCAACGTAGTTATTTTGGACGAAGCTCAGTATACCATTCCCTCCCTCGCTCCTGGGTGGTTCATGCACAGCTTACTATCAATCGCCACCGCAGCAACATCGAAGATGCATGCCGTAGTGCTGCTAGCCTCGAAGTGGCTTACAGCGATATCAAAGGTGCGTACTTGACGTGGAAGCAGACACCTTTATCTGAACGGGGTAGGGGATCTCATTGGCGCGCGCAGACACCGTGGAGGTTCTCGCTAATATTATGCAGTCAATAGCCGACAATGAAGACGGTCTTGCAAAACACAGAGACATTTATGGGGTAAAAGGAACATAACACATCACTCCTAGCAGTAGTTTGTATTCGCTCACCCCATTTGCCTTCGGGCGTTTGATCGTCAGCTCTTACACGCCTGGGACAGATGGATCGCAGGGATGATCCCCTCTCTTGCGAAATCAGCGTTTGAGACCAACGTCAAGGTGTGGAGCGGGCGTGATATGCTTGCTATCCTCAGGTACCCTGCTCCTCTTTAATGTCGCCGTGTGAACCCATACCTTTATTTTTATTTATTTATTTATTTATTTTCTTGAATTTTGATTGCTCCACTGTTCTCGTTGACAGCGACATGGGCTTGATGGCCGATAACTACGAGCGGTACCACACGTCCATGATGCAGGTTCTCCAATACTCAGCGGAGGCCACCGAGGGCCAGGACAAGCTCGGCGCAAAGGGAACCGTCGTCATACACAGTAAGTCTAGTCAAACAAGCGGTCTCACCGCTCTCTTTTTGTGCGTGTGCATGCAATGGAGAGAGAGAGAGAGAGAGAGAGAGAGAGAGAGAGAGAAGGAGGCATGGGATGCTTACTTGCTGCGTTTGCCTCTCCCGCTCGTTCAGATATGTTCAAGCTGTGGAAGTTTTTTTTCTCGCACGGGGGTAAGTTCGTGGATGACTACAAGCTGGTGCTGCAGCAAACGGCCCACAGAGATAAGGAGAAGCAGTCGAGCACATGGACGCAGACTCTGTGCGTCTGGTGCCTCAACCCGGCTGTGGCCTTCACGTCGATAGCCGACCAGGTTCGACCGCCATGCCTTGAAAATTATCACACAAGCGGCATCAAAGCCGTGCCCCCTGCACACTTCTTAGCCTGCCCTTTCCTGGTCTGTGTAGGCACACACCGTGGCTCTCGCATCAGGGACGCTTTCGCCCATCGAGACGCTTCGCTCGGAATTGGGAGCTCGGTTTCCTATTCACGTGGCGGCCAAACACGTCATTGATGTGCAAAAGCAAGTCTGGGTGAGTACCCATCTCATGCTTACCCCCCTCCCCATTCTTATGAGGCAATAAACCTAACACCGCAGATCCTATAGGTGGGGACTGTAGCTAGGAAACGGCCCGAAGTTCCCTTCAACGCAGTATTTAAGAACGCCGACACGTTCCCTTTTCAAGGCACGCAATCCCCTTGGGTCCCCTCTGTTATAAATTTTGATATCTTTCGGTTTTCCTTGTCACATCTGTCCAGACGACATTGGCGAGGCCGTGCTGGAATGCTGCAAGGTGATCCCGCACGGCGTCCTCTGTTTCTTTCCCTCTTATGGGATGCTCGAGCGAATGGTCGAGCGGTGGAAGTCTACGCAACTGTGGGACCGCCTAAGTTGTATCAAACAGGTGTTTGTAGGTACTTTGCCACTCTCACTTGATCCTTAACTGGAGGCAGCGGCTCACAAGCACCTGCATCATCATCTTCACAGAACCACGGCTAAAGGGACAATGCGACTTTGACACTCTCATGAAGTCCTATTATGCAGCCATCAGCGGCAGCAGCAGCAGCAGGAGAGGCGCTTCCACGCCTCAAGTCTCCGACGCCCCAATTTTCCATTCTCTGAGAGCGCGACGAGACAAGGTGACCGACGTGCCGCTTGTCGATGAAAACAAAGCCACCGCGGGCAGCAACGGTTGGGTTTGCATCGCTTTATTTCATTCGTCCCGAAGGCGCTAGCAAGCTACTGATCACAACAAGGGTGGTGGTGGTGGTGGTGGTGTAATCTTCGGGGGATAGGTGCCCTCTTTTTGGCTGTGTACAGAGGAAAGGTCAGCGAGGGAATCGACTTCTCCGACAACAACGCGCGTGGTGTGCTCGCCGTGGGCATTCCCTTTCCCAATCTGTGCGCACTCTTAGGATCCACCCAAGGTTCTTCGTTCACACGGCTCGACTGATATCAGTTCCGCGTGCGTGATCAATGTGAAGGAAGGATCTCCATATGAAGCTCAAACGCGAGTACAACGACATCTCTTCTCGCCACAAGCCCATCATGAATGGAAAGCGATGGTATGAGTTGCAAGCCTGGCGGGCCATTAACCAGGCCATAGGGAGATGCATTCGGCATCGGCATGATTTTGGTGCAATCGTTTTCCTCGAGGAAAGGATGCAGCGGAGTGAATCTGTGGCCATGCTGCCGCAGTGGATAGCCCAGGGCATGATCCACTTCAGCGGACTTGCTGATGCCCTGGCCTCGCTCACCCAGTTTTTTCACACCGCTGAGCACACGTCTATGGCGCTACATTCGTCTGCCTTCGCGCCATCTCCTGCGTCTCCCTCGTCTCGGCGCTCGACAGCACAGGCCATCTCGGCCCGAACGCGCTTCAGCTCGCCCGTGGTGGATTGCGAAGAACGTCTTAATCCTCGTTCCCTCAAGAGAAGCAACTCATCGCCTTATTTTCCTCTCACCCCTTCGCCCTCCTCAGCTGCTCCCAGCCCCACCGGCTCTCTCTCCCTTCCAAACTCCGCGCGTCTGTCTCTCGGCTCGTCTTACCCATCACTTTCTTCTATGACCGTGCACAGGCCATCGCCTGCTACTATCTCCTCCCCTCCGCCGTCAGCGCTGCCGGAGCTTCCTCTACCTAGATCAGTGCTTTGCTGCAAAGCCTGTTCCGCACCGTTAGCTCATAAGCACGATGGGGAGCAGCCGCAGATGACCACCAAGCAACACTTTTGGTATGCGCCTCGTTTAGCCTTGGGAAGGCGCCGGTGACTCTGTTCAGCTGCTGGATCACCTAAGCGCGCTATTCCTGTTGTGCAGCAAATTGGTGGACCACTGCTACCGGGTGAATCATGCGCCGAAGGAAGTGCCGATACATGTTTTATCAGCAGCAGACCTGGTGCGCGACAACTGCCGCGCGCTGACGGAAGCTGAGGTGGCTCGCTTGAGGCCCAACTTGCCGGCCTGTGTTGGCGGACTAGGACAAGTGAAATCCGACCTTGCCGCCGCTTCATTAAACGCCGAAGCAAGTTCCGGGATCAAGGCGATTTGGGCCAGCCAGGACGGACTCGTCTTCATCCTCCTCTTTTGTTGCAGGTACTTAGCTGGGGGTCATGAGAGTTCGGTGATGCGCTCCTCCTGATGTGTTTTGACCTCCTCGGAGGGCAGATGTAGCCCACCACGATGGGTTGGCGTGGCGATCAAGGCGGCGAACGCCAGTAACCGTAAGTATCTGCGCCAGGTGTGGCTTTCTTGTGCCGCCACGATGCATTCATGACAAAAAAACCTGGGGCAACCGTTGTTGCGACCCATTCGTCCGTGAGGCCACGAAGGAAAGCAAGCACTTTTGCCATGTTCTGAGCCGTTCCCCTTTTTTTATTGCCTTACAAAAAAAAAAAAAAAAACATACTTTTTTCATTAATAACACACAGGAGAGCACTCAAGTATTGCAATCCTAAGGGCCTTTATCACACCATGACACTATGATGGCAAGGTGATCTAGAAGCAGACAGTTGGATTGGTCACGCTTATTCTTCTTTCTTTTGTGATGGTGAGTCTGGTGGCGGTAATGATGATGATAATGATGGTAACACATTATCAAGTGTTGTGGTGATGGTGGTGAGGTTGAGGCGGCGACGTTGCAGGTTCTTTGAGCTTGTTCCCCTTCGCCTTTTTGGTGTGATTAGGTCCTGCCTGTCGGGAGGTTTTTCCCAATAGAAATCAAAGATTTGTGACCAATCGCCTGGCTGGCACCTTAAATGTCTGTGTGGGAAGGCTTTTTTATAGCCGCAACCAACCTAAAATTGAACGAAATCTCGTGGCAACTTTATCCTCTCAGTTTAAAGTAGGTGTGCAGGTGGCATATGGTCTTGGATCGTGAATGGATGGCCGAGGCAGAGGAGACATGTGTTAATACTGTGCTAAAAAGGGCGGTGAGAAGGAAGAATCTGCGATTGGTGAGGAGCTTGAAGCCATTGTGTCCAAGTATGCCTGGCTCCACCAGCCAGTGCCTTTCTTTTAGCACTCACCCAAGTACAACTGTAACCTTGAATAGGAAGACTACACCTTCAAGGTGGTTGTTGTGATTGTTGTTGTTTATTTGGGCAAGCATCGCTTCTCCCCTATCTCATGCAATTGATTTCCCCAACTCCCAGAGGCAAAGATGAAGTCATTTCTGGAGCACATGAGGTATGTCCCCATTTCCTATATGGTTTCCCATGCAAAGGAAATGATGGTGGTTGTTGCTCATCTTCCCAAAATTTACAGGCAGCCATGCAGCTGCTAACCATGCTGGTGCATGCCAAGACTAACATGCAGGCTTCTGATGACTTGATTATTAAGTGCAGCCTCTCTTTCTCTCTCTCTCTCTCTCTCTC
>CDFF01071447.1:0-26926 GCA_000826265.1 Acanthamoeba culbertsoni
GCAACGTGGACTGCGTGATTCCCCTCTTGCGCCGGCCGGCGAGGATGTCCTCCGACGCCGTCGCGGCCAGCTTCTTCGCAACGAGCGCGGCTGGACCCTTCAGCCGAAGAGAAACCTCTGCGTTTTCGCACAAACGGGGGTGAGAGAACAACGGACTCTCGTTGGCGGGTTATGCAGAATGAAAGCGCAAAGGACCGCGGGGGAAGGAAGGAGGGAGGGAGGCACCAGTGTTGCGGGACATGTCCACCATGTTCTTGCAAAGCTTCCGCTTCCGCTTCCACTTCTGGAACTTGATATGGCCTTCATAGAAGGCCACAAGAAAAAGCCGATCGATGATGGGTCGCTGCGCGTCGCTAACGTGAGAGGCGTTGATTGGTCGCCGTCCTGATTGGGTGGGATGTGAGCAGCTGAAGCTTGCGTTGCAATGCAACGAGTCAAAGAGGTACGATTGATGTGCATCGTCAAGATCTTGTGGTACGAAATATTCCAACTGATACCGAGCATGTCATCGACACGCTGCCATACCCAAAACCTATCTTCCGTTGAAAGATAACCCAAGTCCTTCTTTCTACACCCGTTGTAAGATAAAGTGGTCCACATATGTTATATCGACGGGATGAAAAGGCTCTTACTTAACCAGGAATGCCCGCCGTCGGATTTCGACGTGGAGCGTCTCCCGCCACCACTCAGCGCGCGGCCACACAAAGGTTTGGTTGTAGAATTCGGACGTGATGTAGCTAATGCTTTCGTCCCTCGCCGACCGCCAGCGCTCTCGCAGAAGATTCTTCAGCGTTCTGATGGGGGAGGGGAGGGGAGGGGTGGAAATGATTTCGTGTCTCCTAGTCAACCTTCCCGATCTGGGTTGGGAGTGCGTGTACCTGGCGATGATCTCGCGCAGTAGAAGCGTTCGCAAGGCCTCGTTGGAAACGAGACGACGCACATGGCCAAGGTAGCGCATGTTGAGGCTTTCATTATCCGCATAAATAGTCAATAGAGGAAGGAAAAAAGATGGGCGAAGGGTGGGTTGGATACCCCTGGCGGTGCATCTGGAGGATGATTTGTCGGATCTGGAAGTCGCCCTGCGTCTCAGGGCCGTACCGGTAGTTCAATTTATCGCTGAACAAGCGAACTGTCTTCGCGACCAACAACTCAGTCGCGTACACCACCTCTGCGTTGTGCTCCTCAAATGCCTGGTGGGAGGGTTGGGGGAGAGAGAGAGAGAGAGAGAGAGAGCAGAGAGAGAGAGAGAGTCACAACAATGCATCAGTGTAGAACGATTGTCACAGGCTGGCGGGGATCAATCCAACCTGAGGGTCGCTGGGGACGAGACCCCACGCCGAGAGCGCGTCCGGACAGAGCGGGGTGGGGGCGTGGTCTCTCATGAACTCCGGCCTGAAGAGCTGGTACCAGCAGCTTCCCTTGCTCTTGTACTTGTTTTCACTACACACATACACACACACACGCACACACGCACACACAATGAACACGCACACGCATATAGATATATACAAATAGGCCGCACAATGGCGTCAAAGGTCGAAAGGATCCGCTTCAATGGTATTCACCATGCGGCGTTACTTGAGAAGTGAGATGGTGGGCGGCATGACGCGGTGGGTGTCAAGCAGATAGTAGCGCCCGTCCTTCCCGCGATGGCCCTCGGCATCGCCCGGCGAGTGAATCAACACCTTCTTCGTTCCGTCCCTGGTGCAGATCTCGTGGCCCTGCGTGATTGCAAGTCGAGGGTGAGGCGAGATCGATCCCACGACGCAGGCCAAGGGCCCTGGACAATAGTAGGAACAACAACAACAACGTGGAATGAGGGCAGCTGAGGAACCTTAAGGTTGAGGTGGGATGCGGCCTTGCTCATGATCTCGTTGAGGACGGGATCGTCCGCATGCACCGTACGTCGCGAGTTCGGCGACCCGTAAACGATGGTGGTCTCATCGATGGGCAGCACGGACGACGCCACAAGCCGCCACCCGCGATAGTTGACCAGAGCCATCAGCGGGAAATCTGCATCTCACAAGGTAAGCGAGGACCGATCCAGCAGTCGCTCAGCGTAAGGAAGACGTGTCGTACGAAGGCCAGTAATCTGCTTCTTGATACTGAGCATCATATACTGATTCAGTCCCTGAAATTGCCGGGCACGAGCGTGAGAAGGCTGGGAGGATGAGGCTGGAAAAGGGAAAGCGCCGTGCCTTGATCTCATGCGCCGCAGCCTTCATTGCCCATTCGTCGCCGCCAAATATGCCGTTTTCGTCCACCGCTTGATTTTTATGAGGAAAAAAGAACGTGTGTGATGATGTCGCATTTTGAGTTACAACGGAACTGGAACAGTAACTTACCAAATTTGAAGAATATGTTGTGGGAAAGATATTTCAGCCCTCCGGCTACTCCGCCGACGTCTACTGGCGGAATGGTCTTCTTGGCCGTGGGATCCAAGAATTCATCGATAATAACCTTTCCGAGCTTGAGCGCGACCTCTGTGAATTCTGACGCGAGCCTACCGATGCGAAGCCGCACCATAAGCTGCTCGGTTTCGAATCCCTGCTTGCTCTCGGAAGACTCCGTCATGCTCGCGTTGAGCTTCCTTTCCCACAGCTGCGTCGTTGGGGAGGAGAAAGAGATCCAGTAAGTGACTAGGTCATAGAACGTATACGTAGAGACCATTAGGCTCACCTTTTGAAATTCCTCATTCCAGTTCTTACTTAGCACCTCCAGGGGTTGATCTTTTCGCTTGATGCCGGACAGTAAGAGCTTGCTCAGCATCACGCCGTTATCATAAATCCGCTTCTTCCTCTTCCGTCGCGCATCTCCTTCCTCCGCCGCGTTTCTGGAGGCCTCACCCTCTCCACTCCCTCTGGCGGAGCATGCAGTCGCCCTATCCCCGCTACTGGCTGGGGTGTCTGACACTTGCCCATGGCTCGTGTTTATGGAGGCTCCGCTCGGCTCTGTGACGGCGATGGCCTCTACTTCGCGGGTGAGGACCAGGCCGCGCTCTGCCGCGCCACCCATGTGGCCCTTGGGCCCCTCATCTTCGATGACCAAAGTATGCCGCCGACTTTGATAGAGATGCATCCCGCGAAACTGCTTAGGAGGCTCCTCTGGAGGCTGTGCAGACTTCGTTTGCTTCGAGTCACCCACGCCGTGAGATTGGGCGATAAGTTCACTTGCCGTTGACTCTTCGTTGCCGACATGGTTCGAACCCGCATAGGCGGCGGTTGGAGGAGCGGGCCTCTCCCATTCCTCTTCCTCGCTGCTGTCTTCTTGGTCGGTACTGAAGTCTTGCAGTTCTTCATCTCCATTCTCAATCTCCTCAATGTCGCTTTCAACGCACTCAGAGGAACGTTCGCTGGAACCATCTTCGTCGACTACAGCATCGAACTCGAATTCGGCTAACTCCCGCATAATGTCGTGTGCTGGCTTTCCAATAGACAGGTAAGCATCCTGGCATTCTTCAGCGGGGTCACTGGAAAGGTCGGACGACTCATCCCCTAAATCCAACCAGAATCAGCTTAGCTCTTGCTATGGTGGGATGGAATGCGCTACCGTCGTCCATAGGCATAGACCTGATTACCGGGTAGACGATCTGGCTACGATAGGTCTCCTCACTGGCCACGGTTGTACTGGTCTCTGTTTGCGGGTGTTTGTGGGATGATGATGCGAACGCTGAAAGAAGAAGAAGAAAAGTACGGCTCTCCGGGTTACGGGCGGTTGGTGTCTCAAGGTGAGGGGGTCCGTTGCGAATGCACGAGCCATGTCGCACTATTATTGTAGAGAGGTATGACTCATCTACAGACCCGTCTTCAGCTAGGGGAGGAGCATAAGTAGGATTTTCAATTGAAAGAGAAAGAAGGAGAAAGCAGAACCGAAAGCAGGCGAACAAGAGGCCTTTTGGTGAACTGTCGCCGAAGATGGAGAGCAGGAGAGCTCCTCCTTTAACATGTTGGCAGCTAGATTCGAAGCAAGCGTAGGGGACGGAGAGGTGGATGGGGTGTAGTCTCGTATCCTCTCCCGCGCCTGGGACAGGTAGAGGTGGTGAACCTCTTCATCCATCTCTTATTGCAAAAATTGCTTAGGAGTTAAAAAAAAGAGGAAAAAAAGGAAGAAAGAGTTTATTTCACAAGTGACACTGCCGGCTGTGAACAGGCCAGTGGTGTGCCTGACACTGCACTCCGCAGTAGAACGCTGCTTTACAGCCACCACACATCTTAAGCTCAACAACAGCGTCGCTTTCCTCCTTGCTGCGCTTCTTTTTGCCTGCCTTACCCTTCGCCTTGGCCGATTTGCCGCTCGCTGCTGTCGCCGGCGCTTTTCTGCCGCAGTAGGAACAGGCCAGATTCTTCGGCTGGAAAGACGACGAATGGGTCCCATTGCTAGGCGGAAGGATGCTGAACTGGTCCTCAGCCTCGTCCTCTAACTCGTCATCGAGCTTCGCTGACTGTAGGTCCTCCAGGTTGATCTCTATTGTCTCTTCGTCATCTTCATCTTCATGGACGTTTTCCTCGATGTCAAGAGACTGTTCAGCTTGCAAACGCGCTGATTCCAACTCTTGCTGTTCCCTTTCCCTCCTCTCCTTTTCTCTCCTTTCTTTCTCCTCGTTTTCTTTTCGCTCTCGTTCCCTCCGCTCGGCTTCTTCCTTTTCTTTTGCTCTCTTTCTCTCTTTCTCTCGCTCTCGCTCTTTCTCCCGCTCCAATTCCTCTCGTCGAGCCACTTCGCGGGGGTCTGATTTGTTCACCTTCTCCTTGCTCCTAGAGCGCCGCAGTAGTGTGCCTCCGTTAGCATCTCTGCTCGCAGCGGCATCCAAGGCGTTGCCACTCTTTGCCACGTCCTTATTTTTTTCCGCATCATCTTGCTTCTGTCTCTCCTTGACAGTATCATGCTTTCCGCTGGCTTGACCTGTTCACGAGAGGTGAGGCCACGACAGCTTCCCATTACACATCAAGTTACCTGATGCGGCGGCCACGCGTTGTCCAGCAAACTTGAACTCTCCAGAGTCCTTGGATGGCTCCCCCTTCTTTTCGGACTCTGTCCCGTCGTTCTTCCGCCGCTTGGTGTCTGCCTTCCCGGAGTTATCGGCCGACCCTCGCGAAGAAGTAACTATGATGTGGCGCTGCCGCTTCCGCTCGTGCTCGAGGATGTTCTTCAGCCCCAGCAGGAGAGTGGGCACGAGGAAAACAAAGAGGAAAAAGACACAGCAAATGAAGGTGAAGAGGGCGAAGTAGAATCGAGAGCCCTTGGCGTTGGCCTGTGCCTCCTCGAGCAGAAAGCGATGCAAGAGATCCCGCTTGAAATAGTCGAAGTAGATGAAAACGAGGATGAAGAAGAACGTTCCTAGAACGTATTCTCCAAAACCTGCGGGGGTGACACTTCTCTGCTTCTTCTTCTCCTTTCTGCTGAGCTTGTAGTCAGAGATGACGATCCCGAGGAAGGATATGAAATGGATGACGGCATTCACGAGATGGGGTAGGTAGACGATTGGCATGAAGTGATGGATGAAGACCAACGGGAACACGAGCACGCAGATCCAGATAACTTTCGTTATCCGTTTGATCTCAAAGAATAGCGAGACCATATGGATCTTTACGAAGATGAACAAAGACAGCGCTGATAGTAGTATCCATTCGACAGGGAATGCAAAATACTCATCCAGGTACCTGCGATTTAACGAAGCAATCAGTATTGTCAATATCCATAGTGCAATATTGGAGAAAAATAGCGGTTAACCTACCAGACAGGTACCCACAGGAAAAAGAGGATGTTGCCTAAGAAGTGAATGCTTACAGCGCGCCACAGCACTCTCCACGTAAAGGAAATCAACGGGGAAATGATCGGATCAACGAGCACGGACTTGACGTAGGAGTGATGCTGTGGAAAAACTAGTGAATGAGAGACCATAAATCAGGCTGCGAGAGTCGTCGTACAGCTGGAAGAGGAGTCTTGATATGATAGGCAGCCAGCACCACGATGAACACCGCACAATGAGCGATTACGTGATAAGCGCCCAGTGGCCAGCGCGTGGGGACCCCGCGATAATAGTCCAGCCCTGCCAGCACTGTGAAGGCGACAGCGCCTAGGTCCCAGTTCGGTTTCTTTGGTATAGATGAATGTAGCATTGAGACCTCCCATGGTGTGACAACGGAATCAAAGAGAGCGTAAAGGTAATGACTTACTTCAGTGTTGAGCCAGCCAACCAGAGTTGCATGAAGCATGATACTCGCAAGAGGGACGGCCCAGGCAAGAGGCATGAAGTAATAAAGTAGCCCGTCAACAAACAAGAGCAGGGACATGCCTGGTGCATGCGGAAGAAATGGGTGAACAAGAACCACATAGAAGAAAGAGTAATCTGGGCTTATGTGTACCTAGGATCCACGACAGCAACAGATTGGTAACGTTGGAAAACTCAGAAAGGATAGACTGCATCAGCGGCCCGATAAATATGGCCGTGCCCAGCCAAGCGATTACCCTGTGAGTATGTAGTTGGCAAAGCGGCCGTTGTCTCAACTTGTAAGTGCAGATGATACGTACCACTCGCAAGCGGTGTTGAAGTAGTGATCAGAGAGCAGGATGAGCGGCCATACCGTACAGACGATGGCCCACTTTCGCTTGGTACTTCCTCCGCCCATGCCTGTAGATTACGCCAAACATACCACTAAGCCCCAAGGAGATATATCCTATAGTGTCTAAAAGGCAGATAAGGAACCCATGCGCTGTTGGTGCAGGATCATCTCATAGGTCTGAGCGCCTTCTTCTCCGTGGCGATCGTAGACGTTTCGAAGCTCGTCATTTGAGAGAACCTCATAAGCCCGCTTAATACGCTTGAACTGCGCCAGACAAGAATGCAACGTAATAGCCGATAAGTTGGGATAAAAGGAGAAGTAAGATTCGCAGCGCGAAAGAAAGGGCGAACCTGCAGTTCGATTTGCTGGTCACCAGTAACGTTTTTGTCAGGATGGTAGAGCAGTGCCAGCCTTCTGAAGCTTTTCTTAATGTCTTCTTGAGTGGCAGTGCGATCGACTTGAAGAACAACGTAGAAATCATCCCCTACTGTGGAAGCTGCTCTGTTTGAATCGGCATTACTTCCGTTGGAATCAGTGTCTAGACCGAGGTGGTCTGGTTGTTGGCCCGAATGAGAGTGTCCATTACTCTCGCCCATTTCAATCTTATCAACTTTCGCGTGATCTTCGTTTAGCCGCTCAGCCATTCGCTTGTGGTGATGTCTTACTACTGCCGCTCGAGCTCGTTCACCGCCACGACTGCGGTGCATCGCAGCAGAGCGCTACTTGATACAGCAAAAAAAAAGCCAATTTCTCTTTATGGCTTTAAAGAGAATTTGGGACATACGGAATATCACAAAGAAATTGAACAAATAATTATCTGCAGCACACCACAAACTATGAGCTCATTTGTGGGTCCTTTTGTGGGAGACAATGAAGATGAGGAAGACGAGGATGCGGAAGAAGAACGTTGTCGCATCCCAAAAGGAAAAGACCGTCTCATGTGGCTCATTGAAAATCGTATGAAAATCACCCCGTGGTTGGTTCATCCGTCTACCACTTACCCTGCAATTACAGTGTCCTATCACTTTGCAGCAGCTAAGCGAGTATATGGCTATGTGAAAGAGGTTTGCACGATCAAGAGTTGTCCCTCCATGACCGCTGGACCGTGCGTTTCCCACGCTTTATCGTTCCCCCTGTTTCGGACACCACGTTGCCTATTAATGCCCCACTTTCACTGTCTTAGGCAATATGAATATTTGTGGATAGACGAAGTGGGTTATGCCAAGCCAACGAGGTTGGCCGCTTGTAAATATATTTCGCGATTATTCAACCATTGGTGCGACCTCATACTGCTGGATCACACGTTCGGGCCTCCACAAGGCAAGTATTTCGCTTGTAATCAATAAATCAATTAATATAACATATATATATATCTTTAAAAGAAAAACAACAACGAGTTGCTCTCCGCTTATTTTACGCTTGTAGGATGTGAGGAACTTTTGGGAACTGTCTTTAGAAGGCTGTTTCGAGTGTATGGACACATCTACTACTCTCATCTGCGCAAGATCGTAGCTCGACGAAAAGAAGCCGAACTCAACCGCTACTTCAAACGACTTGTGTTGTTTACCTGGTATCACAAGGTACTTGCCTTCTGCAGTTGGTTATTTTGGTTGGGCTTTTTTCACAATTCCTCATGCGCAGCTTATTCCTGCATCCGAGATGGAGCCATTACAAAGTCTCATCAACACTTTGCGTACGCACCATTTAGCCTCGCAGCTCATATTTTATCCCATTTATGTATCCCTTTCTTTTTTTTCTCTCTCTTTTCCGTTTCGTACGCTGATAGCACTGTACAAACTCTGCATTAGTGTGCATCAAACCGTATTGCTACTTGGCCACAGGGACAGGCTTGGTTGCTTCTCAAGCATATCGTCGAGCCACGTATGAAACCCCCCTTATATCAACATAATTCGCCTAAACGAGGCCTACCACACGCACTCCATTGCCTATGGAAGCAAGTAATGATACGGTGGGATTAATTCGAGTTCCGGAACAGGTTCACGCTTCAGGCCGTAGAGCGGAATCATAGTGCGATCGGGAGTGGCGGCGATAAACTCACCTGCCATTTACAGGAAGCCAATGGGACGATATTGCCTACGCTCGTCAAAGATAACAGGCACGCTTCCTTTGCGACCATCCATCTCTTCATGGGCACACAGAGAGCTCGTATGAATGTTCGCTGATTTTCTTTTCTTTACTTTCCTTTCTTTGTTGTGTTGACAATACAGAGATGGAACGTACACAGTCACATACATGCCCACGGAGCCCGGACGCTTTTCCTTCCACTTCACCTCTCTCACCAAGACTAAGGTGGTTGCCGAAGGCTTCAAAGTGCAAGTGTTCCCAAGTAAGTGCACCGGCCTGTTCATGATTGGTTGTAATACGGGGGTCCGATGGAAAATTCATGGATGCTTCTCCATAGGTCTCGCCAGCGATCTGATCAAGGTCCTGTCTGACGAGCAATTTGTCGACATCACCTTTAAGGCCGGCGACACGAGAAATGCAATCAAGGCCCATAAGATCATTGTCAACGCTCGAATTAAGGTGATATAATATTTCGCATATCGGACCGAACCCGCCTACAGTCCATCTTACGCATGCTTGGCATACTCAGGGGTTCGAAATACTTAACATAATTGATGAGATCCAGCTCTCTTCCTCCGTGCGAGAGACCACCTTTAGGTAATTTTTCTCGCAACGACCACAAGTTGTGTGCCATGTGTATCCATATTGAATTGCCCGTGGAATGTTCGATAGAGAGTTCATCAAATACATCTACACGGGCTTTGTGGATACGCGAAACATGAAGAACTACATGATCGCAGAATTGCTGCTGATGGCAAAGAACTACGGTCTCGCAGTGTTGCAGAAAGCCCTTGAAAGGATGGAAAACGGGGAGCACGACGTCAACGCCGACGAGAAAGGCGAGCGAGGGTCCGCAAGGGAAGAGGACGATGAGGATGATGAAAGCGAAGAGGAGGAGGACGACTACGACTACGATGATAATGACGATGAGGATGACGATGAGGACCAAGATGAGGACGATGAGGTAGAAGAGGAGGCAACAAAGGACGGCGCGACAATAGGCGGGCTTGGATATGGCGAGGAGATCAGTGCGGCCCAGGCGGGCTACGATGACGACGCGAGCCCCTACCACGACGGAAGCGATAGCGGGTCGACGGACGTGCGAAGCAAGAGGAAGAAGGGCAGAGCAGGCGAACGTAAAAAGAAGGCCAGGAAGAAAATGGTGCCTCGGCAGCGGCTTGCTGCCGGCGGACAGCTGCGCCGGGTCGTCAATGATTACAACTATGTGGACTACGGATCGGATTTCGAGAAGTGCATTAACAGCTGGAAATTCTCCGATTTTATCTTCTCGGTCCACTTGGCGGTAGAGAAGGACGGGCAGACAGCAGTGCCCGTACGCAACATCTATACGCATAAGCTGTTCCTTTACGCACGGAGCGGATTCTTCCGGGACCTGTTCAGCGTCTACCGCGACCTGCGCAAGACGAACATCATCGTGCGATCGGACGACGCGTTCGGCGCGCTGCACGACTCGGAAAGGAACGAGGAGCAAAAGAACTTTATCTACGTCCCCTCCTACCTCGTCTTCGTGGTGTTCCTCAAGTGGGTTTACACCGACATCATCGACCTCTCTCTTGTTGAGAGCGTACGTTTTGAGCCGCAATCGGTTGCCCATCCCGCATTTTTCTGACCTGGCCTTCCCATTGCCTCCTTTCCTCACAGGAACACACGGCAGCGCTGCTGGACAACCCTCGGCTGCCGCGAAGCATGCCAGAAGATGAGGTACGAAGAAGGGACAGGGAAGGGGAGGCCAGCCGACACCTCCGCTAAAGTCATGAATTGCCCGCACTAACTCGCCGCACTCACTAGGAGCGCTTGATGGACGATCTCCTCTCATTGGCGCGGAAGTTCAAGGCCATGGGTCTCATCGCGATTCTCTTACAGCACAAGAACCAGAAGGAAAAGGAGAAGCGTGAGCGGATGCGCTCCGCAGAGCTAGCCGCTCGCAAGCAGCAGTCCGGGAGGCTCTCGCCTGTCGACACCAATAAGCGGAGACACGTCAAGGGCTCCGCCAACAAGGGCAAGAAGACTGGCAGTAAGTCCAAGACCGGGAGCGACGCCGGTAGATCGGACAAGATGAAGCTTGCCGCCTCCTCGCCGTTGCCGACCTACCCCTACGGCGAAATGGCATCCTCGACCGGTAGTCAACTAACGACAGCAGCGCCTGAGTCGGTGACCTATCCGTACGGCGACATGTCGCCATCCCCGTCGCGCTCCCCTACCGGCCATTTCCGGCGGCTGGCATACGATTCGGATGGTGATGACGACAGCGCTATTGGACTCAGACGTGCATGCGCGCCTGCCCAGGAGGCCAAGAAGGCCAGGGGCGCGGGCTCGATGGGGAGTCGTCCGGCTCGCAAGGAGGAAGAACGATGCGTTAGCAGCAGCGGCGAGTACCGGGCCGGCATCATGCGCCTTGTCGCGTCGACCAACACGCCGGGCCCCCATTCGCCGCCCCTTCTCCAGCAGTCCCCCTTCGCTCTCGCGCAGGTGCGCGAGCCGTCCCTTCTTGCCCCGCCTCCTGTGTCCTTTCATCCACACGCTTCGGCTTCTTCTGCAACGGACTCGTCAGTCCCTAGTACGCCTGTTTTCTCTCTGCCACAGACACTTCCCTCTTCTCCGCCTCAACCCCAGCCAGCTTCCCCTTATGTTCCTCCCCGCACGTCGGCCTCCAAATCACCCACGCCGGTTTTCTCCCTCCCGGCCTACACTCCGGCCGCCTTCTCCATACCCTCGACCACCATTCAACAAGGTTACGCCAAATCCACCTCAACTTCTTCGTCCACTTCCGCCTCAGCTTCCTCCCCCGCTTCGCCGCCACTGATGGCATCTCTTCCAAATCCGCCGCATCCAACTTCAGCATCGCCTACAGCAGCTCCGGTTCGCCCGCGGGCGTTCTCTATTCCTACCCTGGTGATTGAGGACACGTCCCTTTCCGACCCTGCGCCCTCTGCGCAGGGCTTGTCAAATACCACTACCACCACTTCATCTTCATCTCTGCCCTCTTCGGCTCATCTCGCACCCCCATCAGTTGTGTTTCCCAACCCAGCTTCCGGTGGTCGCTCACGATCTATACCAAAGGAGTCCAGGTCATTTCTATTTATATATATATATATATGTGAGAGAGAGAGAGAGAGAGAGAGAGAGAGAGAGAGAGAGCGTTTTGTCCTGTTGCTTGAAGTGTGGCCTCGAGTCGGTGCTGACGCTTGCTTCTTGTCTTGGTAGGTTCCCAGTACCGGTTCAGCCTACAAAAGGCACGCCTGGTGATGCGGGATACTCTGATCTGGACGCGCCGTTCCCTCTCTTTTCGACTCCCTCCTCCCCATTCCCCCCACCGCTTGCTCTCTACCCCTCGTCCTCCGTCTCCCTCTTGCCGGCTTCTCCTCCTCCTTCGCCCACCGCGTCGAAGCGGCCGTATTTGCCCTCTGGCGGTTCTTCCTCGCCTCCCAAGCCACATCAACCCAGCAGCTCGACCGCTGCCGGCTCTCGCTCCTCGCCGCTATCACCCCCACCTAATCTGTCGGGCTTGCCGTCGACTGCAACGGCAGTAGGGTTGGGGTCGTCGCCGTCGAAAGGAGGCCTTAAATCGTCTCACTCGCGGAACAACTCCGAACCCGGTGTAGCCCCCGTGGTGAGTGGATCCAGCGAGGTGCAGGTGTCCTTCCTCAAGAATGGACGAATCACAACGCTGAAGCCGAACAAGACAAAGTCAAAGGCGAAAGCCAAAGCGAAGAGCAAAGCTAAGAACAAGAAATCAGCTGAGCGAGCTACTGGGAAGATCTCAGGAAAGAAGAAAGCTGTACGGAGTGATACAAGCGATGAAGAGGTAGAAGCAGAGGTAGAGGCGTCCGATGACGAGAGCGACGACGCCAGCGGCAGTATCGTTACGCCGCCCTACAAAGAAAGGTTGGCCGCCTTCTTTTTCTATCACAGAAGAAAGCAAGAAACTGATGAACACTTTATGTCAGGGATATCAAGGTCGAGCGTGATGGCCCGATTGTGGTGGATAAGTCGAACTGGCGAGACAGCCTGTGAAGTGTAGTGATACGCAGAATTCACGGAACGCTTTTTGTCTAACTCCGCTGGGCCTTCTTCGCCTTCTTTATTTTCTTTTTCTTTATCCTAAACCCCATTTCCAATCCACAACACTCCCTCTCCACACAAACATGAGCGGCAACCTTTGGGCTGTGCTAAATAACGTGTCCGAGGAGGACGGCAAGATCAAGATTAAGAAGAAGCCTGCCAAGAAGGGCGGAAATCAGACTAATCAGAAGGCCGCCCCGCAACCAGGCACTGGCAACAAGCCTCAACTGACTGAGAAGGCTGCCCGTGCTTTCCGCGATGGCCAGAAACCCAAGCAACCCAAGCAAAAGAAAGTAGCTCCGGCTCCCGTCGCTAAAACGCCGGCATCATCAGGAAAATCTGTCGCTCCGCCGACACAGCAGGGCCCCGCCATCGTAGTGCGACCTGCCGCTCCCGCACAGGTACAGCTCCTCCGTTAGCCTATCTCCGTTTAATCACTTTCCTTCATTCATAAGTGATGAATTGTGACATCAATGTTCTGATTTATTCTGCAGACTACCCATCAGTGCGACGTGCAGAAGGCTCAGGCCTACGTTAAGGCACTTAATCATGTTCTGAACAGCCAGTCAGCCTTCTTCCAGACCTCGCTCATGCGCAGCAGCGAGGCTCACGTGCTCCAGTCCAATCCCTACCGTGTCGTTGGCGATATGGTCAAGAGCCCTCAGTTTATCACCAACTTCGGTCTCGCCCTCAAGAAGGATGCCAAGGAGTTTGCCAAGAAGGACGTACGTCTTGACCCCACCCCTTCTTGGTTACTCCAACATGATGGTACCATTCCTCTTACGTCCTCTTCCTCTGTTCTCTCTCTCTCTCTCTCTCTCTCTCTCCTCACCAGGCCCGCACCAAGATTATGTATCGCGTCAAGCCAGTCGATCTCGCCCACACCCTGCTAGCCCTCCTCACCGGACACAGCCCCGTCAACAGGAGCAAGACCGATGACGAGGCCAACCGACTGGCCAACTCCTTCGTGGAGGCCATCTGGGGCATCCCCCCTCCTGCCGAGCCCGTCAAGCGAGTCGAGTACGCCACTTTAGCCTTCCCCCCATCGGGGGTCTCCTGTATTCAATCCGCCGTCGTGATACTTACTACGTTCCGCATTGCCTTACGGGTAGGGTCGACCGCGATGACGGCTACGATGAAGCCGATGAGCTGGGCTTAGGTTCCGCCGGCAATGCCAAGCGCGACGCCGTGACGCTGTCCGACTTCATCACCATCAAGCCTGCCAAGGGCAAGAAGGGCAAGGGCCAGGCAGCCCAGCAGCCCGCGCAGGCCGGCAAGGGCAAGAAGGCGGACACCGCTGCCCCCGCCCCCGCCGCCCCTGCTGCTGCTGCCGCCCCCGCCCCTGCTCCCGCTGCTGCTGCGCCCGCCGCTGCTGCTTCTGCTGCGCCAGAGGCTGCCAAGACCGAGTCGCAGGCCCCGACCCAAGTGTCTGAGAACCCCACGAACTGGAGGCCCGACCTGGTCGACAAGGCCAAGCAGCTCGTCAAGCGGATTCCTCGCAACGCGCAGTGTGTGAAGGTGCGCGCGCTCCATCGCCGAAATAATGCTGGACGGCCTTCTCTTCTAACCCGAGTTGTAACTCGCCAGGTGGAACCCTCCTTTTTGTGGTCTGCCCCTGAGGTGAAGACCAGCGGCAAGCAGCAGCAATACTACTTCAAGGGCGAAGGCTACGACCACTGCTACGCGATTTGGGAGGAAGGCAAGGGTGACATTTTCTTCCTCGTGACGAACGGCAGCTCTGCGTAAAAGCCGTCTTCGCAAACCGTGGTGGGAATGCCCGCTCGGTCTGCTTCTTTCTTTATGATGGACACAATCTTCTTCAAGAAGAGAGAATAGAAATGCCCCATTGTCTAAGAACAGCCCAACAAGGCTCTCCCTTTCTCTTCTTCTTTCCATGAAAGATCATTCCATCATCGTTTTCGTGAGGCGCGAGGCCTTGATCTGCTTGACGAGCTTGGCATTCTCTCCCTTCATCATCTCCAGGTCCTTTTGCAAGCGCTCCATGTTGAGAGAATCCACCCGGCCCTGCCAAACAAAGCGCACGTCGTGGTTTTAGTGAAAGAGTGGATAGATGAAGAACGGAAGGGAGGAGAGAAATGAGAGCACTGTCGGCCAACCTTGATCTGTTCGATCTTGGTCTCGAGCTCCATGATCGTGTTGCGGGACTCGCCGGTCTCCTCCAGCATCTGCACAAGCTTCTTGAACGAGGCGTCCATCGCGACGAGATCCTTGTAGGCCTGCTTGCTCGTTTCGTCCTGAAAGGGAGAACGAGACTGACATGTCAGTCACAGCCAAACTGGAAATCCTCCTCATTTGTTTAAAACACGGCCTTCCGACCTTCTTGGCATCGCTGAACATTTGGTTATCGGCAACGGCGTAGCTCCTGCCCAGGGTGTCGCTGGTGAGGGTGATCTCCTTCATGAGGTTCCTCATGTCGATCAGGATCTTGTTGATCTCCACCTTCTGCTTCTTCACGTTCTTGACAATGTCCAGGATGCGCCTCGTGTAGACCGACCGGCTCACTTCCTTGGGCAGGCTCTTATAGTACTCCAACAGCTCCTTGTAGGCTACACGCACGCACGCACACACACACACACACACACGGCACTTCAGTTAAAATAACGGCGAAAGAGATGCGAAACGAGAGGGGTAGATATACTGTCGTTCTTCTTCTTGATGTCGTCGGCGAGGACTTTCATCTGCAGACGCATCTTCTTTATCTCTTCGAGCTTCGGCGCGCTCTCGTCCCGCTTATTGCGCATCTTGTCCCGCAGATCGCGGTATTCTTCGATCAACGGGACCCTGTGCTTCTCCCACTCGTTCGCCTGCAGGCGAAGACGAGGAAGAGGAGAGGAGCGGAGGGAAGGGAAAATACAGTTAGGAAATTATCAACCACCGTTCCTCTTCCTACACAACTTAGCTTCTTTCTTTCTTTCTTTCTTTCTTTCTTTCTTTCTTTCTTTCTTTCTTCTTCGATGGGGCGAGGGGACGCACGAGCTCCAACAGACGCTGAGCGCTGGCGGCGGAGATCTGCTGCAGTTGCTTGATGTTGTTCTCGGCATCGGGCAGAAGGTCGAACGTCTTCTTCATCACCACGTACTTGTCCTGCAGCTCCTTCTTCTTCGCGTCCTCCGTCAAAATATCTGCCTCCGTCTAAGGGACAATCCCCCCCCCCATAACATACATAGAATACATATAGAATATATACGTGTGTGTGTGTGTGTGTGTGTGCGTGTGCGTGTGTAAAGGTCAGACATCTGCAGAAGAATGCGCGCTTGAGCCTCGAGCAAGGGGCGAATGGGCCAACGGACCTGTCGTATGTTGGTGATGAATGTGGCGATGGCCTTCTCGTACTTCTCGGCCTCGGCCTTGCAGCGCGCGAGGAGCGCGTCGAGCTCCTCAATCTCGGCCGCGCGCCGCTTCTCGAGCTCCTCGTCGCTCTCCTTGGGGCCGGCCTCCTGTTTGTCGCGGATGGCCACCTCGCGCCCGAACTTGGTGTTCTTGTTGCCGCCGTCGGTCGTCTCCAGCGCCGCCAGAATATCGGCCAGACTTTCCGGCACCTGCGGTTACCAAAAGAGAAAAAATGAGAAAAGAAAAAGAAAAAAGACGTTATTCCTCATCTCGAAGAAGATGAAGAAAAATTCGAAGGAAAGAGCGCTGCGACAATCGTACCTTGAACGCCGCCGCGCCGACCGACTCGCGCAGGGCCTCGGCCATGGCCTTGTTGATTCCTGCGATGGAATGTCAGGTCAGCTGCGCGTTTAGCACGATGGAATGCGATGTGATGTGGATTCATATGCTGGCGAGAAGAGGCGCGCGCACCGTCCTGCTTCTTCCTTCTGTACTCCCACGGGTTGGAGCCGACGCCCAGCTTGCTCAGCTCCTCCTCGCGCTCCTTCTCCTCGGCGTAGGCCGACAGGTTGTGCTCCAGAATGGAGGGCACCACGTCCTGCCTCCTGCTCGGCTGCGCCGTCACGAACGGGAGGTGGTCCCTTATATAGGCTTCCAGCCCTTTTGATTTAAATAATAATAAAAAAACAAATAAAAAATTAAAGATTAAAAAAGGGGATGAGTACCAATCAATAATTGGGGTGTACAGTGGAATGAGTCAACGATTAGATTTGTCTATTTTTTATTGTTAAAATATTATTATTATTATTATTATTATTATTATTATTATTATTATTATTATTATTATTATTGAATTGCATGTTAATTTTGCTATTTTTTTTTTTTTAACAAAAACATATTATATCCAAACTTATAATCAGGTACCGGCATTGCGGCTGGACTTGGGGCCCGGAATGTGGGCAGAGCGGATGGGGACGGTGGCGAGGCGGTACACCTCTGCGTAGTTCTGGCGGCGCACCGGGGCGGGCGCCCAGACCTCCTTCATGGCGGCCTGCAGCTCAGCCTTGATGGACCTGTTGTAGGCCGTGACCGGGTCCTGCAGCGCCTGCGGGTCATCCTCGCCCTCGGGCTCCGGCAGCTCGTTGATGAGGAACCTGGCGCGGGGCAGGAATGGGAGAGGATTGGAGGAGGCGTCATGAAGCGACCTTCGCGGAGGGAAAAATGGGGGGACGCGCGATCAGAATGGGAGACGGGGACACTACCGAAGGATCTGACGAGTAGCGGCCTCATTGGGGTACACGAGTTCGTGGTAGCCCAAGTCTCCCTTGTAACCCAAACCCTACACATACACAGACACACACGCACATGTGAGTGTCTCAACAGATTGAAGGGAAGAAGAGAGGGTGAGGCACCTTAATATACTGAGCCACAGAAGAGCAGACGTTCACCTGTGGATAGGTTTGTTGGTGTAAGTCACAACGACGTGGAAGCAGGAAAAGAGACGGGAGTAGTGAAGCACCTTCTGCGACATTTGGCGCGGCATGGTGCGCGGGAAAGGCTGAGAGGAGTCTATGGCCTTGATGAGAGCAAGAACTGCATTTCCCACATCTTCCGTTGAAAGATCTTTAATGGATTTAACCTCCTCGTCCAAACCGCTAAAGTAATATAAGGAGCACAGTGTTAAGTGAAATATAGAGATGCATACAAAGGTAACGCACTACGTACAACCCAACAGAGCGCAGTGAATGGACGATGATTTGATCTACTTCCTCCATTTTGCCTGGTCGTACTGGCCACCTCACAGAACAAGAAAAGTCTTGGGAAAATTAATTGCCTGATTTATGAAAATAAAATAAATGTGTTGTCATTTCTTTGAGATTCTTTCTGCACAACCATCGTGGAGCGATCAGAACCACTGGATAAATTCTTTTCTGTTTCGCCTCCTGTTGCAAAGAAATCACCAACTACTCTTTGGGCATGACTCCTCATCCATCACTGTGCATAAGTTTGTTTGAGTTAATTCTTTTCGTTGTTACCGTAGGGCTGGTTTACGAAACAAAGTACCTCGTGGCGTGTGGTTGGTGGTACTACGCTATCATTCGTTGGTGTTTTAGCCGTTGTTGCCCTCTATAAGCACGGAAAACAGAGAAGGAGATTAGGCATCTCTCTCATGCAAACTACACCCCAGACCTATCATGCCCCGTACCAAGTTCCCCTCCCCTTTTCCGGGATACGATGTCTTAACGCACGCTGCTCATCTTGCGACAAGACTCACGCAATCTTGCTCTTTCGCAGCCAACACGGTTTGGTGATGGGGATCATCAACGCTTTGAGTACGTGCTAGCCTCTCGCTTCGCTTCCCTCCTCACTTTCAGGGCGGCTCACTCGATGCCCCCCCTCCTTCCACGTACAGGCGACTTCGTCGTCAATCTTGGCGGGGCGCCCACCGCGGAGGAACGCGACCCCGCCCTGGCTGCTGCCGCTTTTGTTCGTGACTTCGAGTCGCAGTACGGGCCTGTTCATCCCAACTTCATCGAGGCCTCCTACACAGAGGTAAACCTCTCCCCCCCCCCAATCACCCACTCGAGGTTACCGTTATTTTCCGAACGCACTGAATGCCTCATTGTCTCTCTCCTTCCCGACCTGGCTCAGGCGGTACGCAGGGCGAGGAGCGAGTTCAAGTTCCTCATCCTTTACCTGCACTCGGGCATGCACGCCAGCACGTCCGACTTCTGTAGGTGCGTCGTCGGGCGCGATAGCTATAGATTGGCCGGCGCAACAGAGGAGGGGGGGGAGAGACCATGTCTTCATGAAGACTCACTCCTCTTTGTGACAGAACGACCCTCGCTTCGGAGGCACTGGCCGAGTACCTGAACGATAACTTCCTCATCTGGGGAGGCGATGTGAAATACTCCGAGCCCTACAGGCACATCACCGCCTTCCCTCTTTGTTGTTGTCGCGGTTACTTGGGAAATAATAATAATAATAATAATAATAATAATAATAATAATAATAATAATAATAATAATAATAATAATAATAATAATAATAATATCAACAACCTCTAAATAGGGCGAGCTTCATGGTTGGCGCCACGACGTTCCCGTTCCTCTGCATTCTGGCCAACATCGACGGCAATGTGGAGTTATTTGATCGAATGGAAGGTAATTACGTTCAGTCACATATGACGGAGAAGCATCATTGGCCCGTTTGCGTAAGCATGACCCTGTGCTGTGGTGTTTCCTTTAGGCCCGATCGGTGTGGAGGAATTGATGGGTCGGCTCACCAATATACTGGAGAACCAGGGACCGGCATTGATTGCCGCTCGCAGAGACCAGTACGCACCCAAAATATATGACGGTTCTCTGGAGTGAGCTTGCACTAACGCCCTTTTTCTTTTCTTTTCTTTTTTTCTTTCTCTCGCCAACCCCACTACTCCATAGCGAGGAAAGGGAAATGGATCGCATGATCAGGCAGGAGCAAGATATTGCCTACGAGGAGTCGCTCCGGGCGGACCAGGAGAAGGAGGAGAGGGCTCGTGAGGAAGAACGGCGTAGGCTGGAAGAGGAGCGAAGGGCGCTCGAGGAAGAGAGGCGTCAACGCGAAGAGGCCGAACGGAAGGCCGCTTTTCGTAGGAGCGAACTCGCGAAGAAGCGGGCGCGCCTTCCCGATGAGCCTCGTGAAAGTATACTCCCATCCTCCCCCTTGAGAGCTGTTTGGCTCTTGGCCATTGGTATTGAGGCCTCCCGCTTTTCCTCCGCAGGCGAAGGCGTGTACAGTGTTGCATTCCGTCTTCTCGATGGCTCGAGAGTTACCCGCAAGTTCCGCCAGACCGACACCATCAGGGTATTTTGTGCTCTCTATATTCTACTGGTGTGCAACACTGCTGATTGCGCGCCGCTTGCGGCATTTGTAGAGCCTGTACGACTTTGTCGACGTCATGGAACCCGCTGGCCTGGAGATTGGTTCATACAGGCTTGTGACCTTCTCGCGCAAAGCCTTTCCCGAGAGCGACATCACCCTCGCCCAAGCCGGGCTAGAATCCCAAGCCCTTCTCTTGGTGGAAGTGAACTGAAGCCGGCCCAAAAAAATTATTTTCCCTTTTGTTTTCTTGAACCACGCAGCATTGCCGAAGCTTTTCAGCTCCCCCAAATGGGGCTCAATCTGTCGAGTCTTTGGGAGGGCAGCAACCAAGAGACCACGAAGAACTACACTATAACGATGGTAGGATTGGATGGCGCAGGCAAAACGACCATCCTGGGCAAATTGAAACGCAATGAGGCACCAGATGTGGTGCCCACCATAGGATTTAACGTAGAAACCATATCACTGGCCGATAACATAAACCTGTGCATAATGGACATCGGTGGTCAGGACCGAATACGCGATCTCTGGAAGCACTACTATGAGGGTTGTCAGGTGCTCTCTCCTCACCATACTGTAAACTTAATGTTGGGCTGACTGCCGAGTTCAAGGCCATCATATTTGTCGTGGACTCGAACGACTCGCAACGATTCGCTGAAGCAAGACGAGAGCTGGAGTTGGTGATGAGCGAAGAGAGGCTCAAGGATGCCGTATTGCTAGTGTTAGCCAACAAGCAGGACATATCACGAGCCGCCCCCGTCATCAGCGTTGCCGAGGAGCTGCGAATACGAGAGCTAGCCCGCAACCGCAAATGGTTCATTCAGGGTGCGTAACAACCAATTGCCAGTGAGCGACAGTACTGTAGTACCAACGTGAGCATATCAGGTACCTGCGCTCGGACCGGTGATGGGTTGTGGGCAGGTAAGCTTCAAGAACTGCTCTAACACCAATGCATGTGCAAATAATAACAACATATATTTCCTGATGGGCGATCATTGCGGCCAGGCATTCATTGGCTGGCAGAGAATTTGCAGTAGCCGGCCGGATGTACTGCCTCCTCGATTCGCTTACGTAGGTATGTAATTTTCTAGAAAATACAGAGCTAATGGATGACCAACACATCATGACAGCGTGCTGGGAGAACAAATCGGTGAGGGTCTTGATCGAGCTCTGCTTTCCTTCTGCTGATGAAGTGCTCATCGGAGGGGAAGGGCGAGAAACTGTTGGTCTCGTGCCATTGGTGTACTTTATTTTATTTGTTTCATTATTAAGTAGCATCCAAACTTGTTGATAGAGGTGACAAAGAGCACCACATTGGCATGCCCAGTACCTCCTCTGTACACCGCCACTTGGCGGGCAGAGGGAACGAGTGACATTTTGCGGTCACTTACGGTCTGTATTATTACGTACGCCAAGAGAACTAGGGTATTTTCTTGTAGGGGGCCACTTGAGAAGAGAGAACAATGTCTGTAGCTGTAGTGAAATTCCGTTGCTTTTTCTCTACTACCAATCGTAGCCATATAAATTAAAATTAATTAATTATCCTTGGCAGGGACGACTGGCAAAGACAGCTCGTAGTGAACAGAGATTGAGAAGTGTGCTGGTGCTGCAGAGTGCTCCCTTAGTCATACGAGGAGAAAAGATGGCTACGGAGGAGGAAGAAAATCTGCCAATTTTGGAAGAGTTGGCCTCCAACAACCCCGATAAACAAACTCTTGGCCTGCAACACATAGTCCTGCTCGCCGAGGCCAACAAAGATGTGGCGGTGTATTTCTCTCAGATTTGTCAGGTAAACTGTCCCCCCCCCAGAAAAACAAATAAATAGTACTTTAAATTGCGGGATTTCTAAATTCAACGCTTGGATTTTACAGTGTGGCTTAACTGCCCCAGTAACGGAAACAAAGGGGGGAGTCACTTCGACCTTTCGTCAACAAACTTACCACGCTATTAGAGCAGCTCGCGCCCCCTCCACTCACGAAAGCTGGTATTTATTTCTATTTATTATTATTATTATTATTTTAGCGGCTTTAGGAGGAGGAAAAGAAACCCTCACAACCGCTATTCTGATTATTCCGATGTTCTGTTATATTCGCTAGGGCGGTCGTTATCGAAGCGGTGGAGAAGGATTTAGTCGCCAGGGACTGGCAGCTGCGTATCGCCGCTCTCAAGACCATCCCCCACATCCCTTCTTCACTCCTCCTCGTACCTGCACCCCTTTTCCCCGTTCACACATCCCCCCCCCCAAATTTTCGCCCTATCATTGGGTGCTGCGTCGTTAACCCGCCGCATCCCTTCCCCATCCTAGGATCGAATCAAATGCGGGACGTTCGATTTTCCGAGCAATCTGCAGCACATCGAGTCGCCCGTGCGCCAGGCGGCCATCACGACGCTGGCCGAGCTCGTTCTGTACAACCTTCCGCTCCGTAAGCTGTCGGCCATCTACGGCGCGCCTACGTTCGAGGAGGAGGTGTGGGCTCAGATCGCCGACCGGACCTTCGACGACAACCACTACGTCGTCTCCACCGCCTTCTCCGCCGTACGCTTTACTGAGAATCGCATCACCAATCACGACAGTGCGCCCACGTGGACGCCCTAACCCGATTGGTTGCGCGCATGTGCAGTTGGGCGTCTTGTTCAGGGAAGCAG
Organism: Acanthamoeba culbertsoni; assembly: GCA_000826265.1. NCBI lineage: Eukaryota > Discosea > Longamoebia > Acanthamoebidae > Acanthamoeba > Acanthamoeba culbertsoni. The sequence continues at coordinate 22,590 of CDFF01071447.1, forward strand.
CAGGGATCACCAGCAAGCTTGACTACGAACCGCAAGAGCTGGTCGCGCTGGTCCGGATCGTTGGTATTGATTGTCCTCCACACCATCTCGCCTCCCTCTCCACCTCCCCTCTCCCCTCACTACACATCTATCACCCCCCCNCCCCGATATTTGTTGTCGACAGCCCAAAGAATGGTGCCGAAAATGCGGCTTTTATTCACGCTTTTCACCGATCTTTCGGACGACCTCGCCCGCCCCGTGGCCTTTCCTTTGGTCTATCTGGTCTCTCTCGTAAGCGTACACCCCCCCCTCTCCGTCCCTTTAACAATATATATATATATATCACGGTTGTGGTCTCGCCTTCGCTCACTTTGAGCGCTCTTGTTCAGTTGACTGTCGAGTCTGAAGAGAAGCTGTTGCCTGACGTGAAGGGCTCCACTTGTCCCGGTAACTTCCTCCCGCCCCCTTCCCAAACAAAAATCTCCCTCCTCTTCGCCTCCTCTCTTTCCTCTTTATATCCTTTCGTCTCTCACACGCACACGCACACGCACACGCACGACAGAATTGGTGATCGAGGAGTGCGTCGAGAATTACCTGCTTCCGCTCTTCGGCGCCAGCAGCCCGACCCTCATCTACGAAGTGGGCGTCGCGATCATCTTCCTCGCCCGATATCATTCCCTCACGCCCACCCAATGGCTGCTCGCCGTACTCACCGTACGCCGACGTTTCCTCTCATTATTGCATTCCAGAAACAAACAAACAAACAAACAAAACATCAATTCGAAATCTTGTCTTACAAAATGGACCAAATTCCGCACCTATAGGAATTCACGAATTTGCTCACTTGCCAACTTACCGCCTCGGGGCTCTACAACGTCATCAAGGTACGGCCCTCCCTGTGTCTTGTTTCGTTTGTTCTTCCGCTTCTCATTGGTTATGTCGAGCATGCTCTCGTTCTCATTCATCTACCGCTACCCGCTTCCGTCTATATTCAGGAAATCTTACCATTGCTGCATTTGCTTCCGTGGGACAAAATATTCGCCACAATCCGCAAACTTCTCCTCTCCGTCAAACTCATCCCCGGTTTGCCATTTCTCCTTTTCATTTTCATTTTCGTTTTCATTTTCTTTCTTTCTTTCCTTGGAATAAGCTTGTCTGACAACTTCCCCTCCCGAGTTCCCGAATTAATACTACGTGGTTTGATGTCGACAGAGACGCATAAGCGTTTCGAGTTGGTGTGCCTGATCGCTCGCTCGATCCTGTTCTTTGATGTCCAACGGATTTCGTCTCCCTCATGGGTACATAGAGTACCCCCTCTTCCCTCCCCCCTCGCGGTTCTCCTCCGCTGGAGTCGCATGTGGCCTCTCAATGATTCAAGGGTGAAGCTAACCTCAACCTCACCATGCCATCATCAGGACGAAACCCGGCCTCAGTCGCTTCTGATAACGACCTTAGGCACAGATTCCCAACTGAATGAGACAATGTGGGGCGCAACCCACACTATTCGGTAAGTAGGCTTGATCTTCTTCTTTTCCTTTTTTCTATTTCCTTTTCCTTTTCCTTTCCACAAAAAAAATGAATCAAACCAACCAACCAACCACTTGCTTTATTGCCGCTGTCTCATTTTATTAGGGAAGAGATTCTCGGATGCCTTGCCGGCACGTGCCTGTCCCACCTGTCGCGCAGTGGAGGCGATGCATACGCTTGGATCGAAGAAGGTAAATGCCACGCAGCGCAGCCTGTTCGTACTATGTTGCCCAATGGTGTGCTGGTGGTGGTGGTTAAGATGCAACGATTTTTCCTGTCGACTCGCGCGTATAAACACGCAGGCCTGTCGCTTGTGGTGGCGTACGGCAGCGTGATCGGGTGGGAGACGGGCGAGCGGCATTATGCGGTCAACAACTATCTGGCGCTCGTCCACCAGATCGCCCTCCTCACCTCCACTCATCCCTCCGCTTCCACCGAACAACGCCAGCGTATCAATGAGGTGCGTTTTGCTTTTCCATCGAAAACCATATTTCTTCTTGCGCAACAACTCTCAATGGCTTTTTCCTCCCCCTTTTTTCCCCCTTTGTTTTTCCGGTGGTGGATATGTGCAGCTCTTGTCGACGACCTTCTTCACGAGGCTGCTCGCCGTCAAGGACGACGAGACGTGCATCAAGGTGGTGTACCTGCTGTGCGTGCACATCCGCAGCTGGGTCTTCACCAAGGAGATGGCCATCGGCATTGTGGCCGTCGTCAAGCGGCGCTTCCTCAACATGGACGCCGTCGAAGCGCGCAGCCACACGCTCCGCGTCTCCTCTCGCGCCGGCAAGCTCGGCGTACGCCTCCTCCCCTTTCTCTCTTCCCTGTTTCGTTTTTCATTCTTATCCTTTTCCCTTTTCCCTATTCCCTTTTCCTGCCTTCCCCAATGGGCTCATGAAAACGCGCGCAGTCAGGGAATCGAGTGGAGGTCCCCGCGCCGAGCATGCTGGAGTCGTCTCTGGCCTGTCTGCTGCTGTTGGCGGTCAAGTGTCCCGAGGTCAAGACCCACGTGTGCGAGGAGATTTTGCGTCGACTCATATCGGTCCACCCCAACGACCGGCTTCTGTGCGAGCGCTGCGAGTACTACCTGGAGCGCATCGCCTTCCTCTCCGCGCACTTCAAGGAGAATAGAGAGGAGGAGGAGCGGCGCGAAAGGGAGCATGAGCGGGAGCGTGCGAAGCGACACGGCACTGGCGCTCAGAAGAAGAGCGATAAGCACGGCTCTTCGGCCTCTTCCGACGGGAGCGGACGCCGGACGAGTCGTCCCAAGAAGGAGAAGAAGGAGCGCAAGTCTTCGGGCAAGAAGGCCACGAGCGGCGACACCCTCAAGAAGGCGAAGAAGAGTGAGAACCGAACGATGAGAGCCCAGAAGAAGAAGGACAAGGAGAAGAACGGCGTCGTCGTCGTCGACAGCAGCAGCAGCAGCAGCAAGGCAGCGACCATCGTCGACCTCGTGTCGCTGACCAATGGCCAAGAGTCGGCGGGGATTCGGAGTTCGTCGGACCAATCGGCCCCGTCGGCAAGCGAGCGGGTGGAGGACGTGCGACCATACCTCGACTTCTCCGCATTCCTCCCCGCAGAGACCACGATCCCATTCGACCACTCCTCGCCTGGTACGTAATACCACCACCACGACTACCGTCTACTTGAGCCCGCCTAACACTTGAGAGGCCGTGCAGATGATGAGTTCTATGTGGCGTTCAAGCTGTTCGGCGACCTTCCGGCCTCGCCCTCCGCGCTCACGAACGCGCCCGACGCTTTCCTCCACTACTTCGCCCCTCGGTACCGCTTTCGTTTCTTTCAATGTCGACATTTCTCTTTTCCTTCCCTTTCCTTCCCTTACTCATTCCCTCTCTCTCTCTCTCTTTTCTTTTATTATTTTTTTATTATTTTTTTGACGTACGCGTGCATAATACGAAGGGAGAAGAATGTCGCCTCTTCGGTTCCGCCCTCACCGCTGCCCGCTGCTGGCGTCGCCGTGCGTTCGCCCAACACCCGAGGAGTGCTGATTTCCGGCCCCAGCGATCCCTTCGCGGTGTACGCCACGCACACGCTGCAGCCCGACCTCGCCCGCATCGTACGCCGATCAAGCACCCCTTTTCTTTTTCTTTTCTTTTTTTCTTTTCTTCATCGGGCGAATCATTCCGTGCATTCTGTATGGCTTATCCATCCTTATATGTAGAAACTACGGTTCGAGCTGATTAACATGGCGATGAGTCCGGTGAAGAAGGTGAAGCTGGCGCTCAGCTCCATCGGCAACGTCGTCAACGCACAGGACTTTGCTCAAAGCCACAAGGTTGGTTTCACATTCAAAAGACCGTTGTTGTTGTTGTTGTTGTTGTTGTTGTTGTTGTTGTTGTTTAGATGTCTCCTGCATGTATGGGCAATGACCGTTAACTTGGCGTCGCAGACGATAGCCAAGGCTGATCCCGGCGAGCGCATCCACTGGGAGGTGGACTACTCGGTGAAGTCCTTCTCACATATCGTCTTCCACCTTCAGGTGCGGCCATTTCTGCTCCAACTATCGCTTCCCCATCATCGACTCAGCCACTTACCCTGCTTGACACACACACACACACACACACACCATGACAGGTGCTGGTCCCCTACGAGAAGGACCCCTCCTTCGTGATGATACAGGGCGGACGGGGCGGGATCGGGGGCGGCATGGGCAGCGACGGCGGACAGAGCGGCCTGGTGTACCGCACCGTCACTTGCCAGCCCTACTCGCTGCCCGCTCACCTGCTGCTGCTTCCACGCCCCTACGCCACCCACGAATTCCACGCCCTCTGGAATCGGTGTGATTCGCATTCCGTTCATTCCACGCCATTTTT
>CDFF01071448.1:0-48902 GCA_000826265.1 Acanthamoeba culbertsoni
AATTTGACGCCGTGAATATTCAATTTGCCCCACTCGAAGTGGTTGTCAGCGAGAATCGTGGCCCCAGCAAGCTCCTCCTCGATGAATTGGCATTGCATCTTGAGAAACTCACCATCGTAAACCTTGGGAGAGTACCCTCGAGGAGGTTGAGGTCGCGGGCTGTGCGCTTCCATCCACTGAGCGTGCCAAGAGAGACTTGGAGTTTTCCCCATTTTTTATGCACATGGCGGAGGACATGGATGTTGTGGCGAAGAGACCGACTTGAACAACCAATCCACTTCTGGACACACTTGAAGAGCTCGTTGTAGCCAATGGCATACTCATCCTTGTACCAGGTCATCAAGACGAATCGACGGTAGAAGTTGACGCCTCGTTTCATTGCCCAGAGAGCTGGCTCTTCTGCGCTGACCAAACGGATCAGAGCAGTGACGGTCAACCTTAGGATCTTCTTGTAGACTTGTTCTGTCAAGTGAGCAACAGTGATGCTCATGGTGGTGTTGTCTGATCGTGAGGTGATAAGCTATTGTAGTGGGAGCATCATCTTGCTTTTTATTGTACCCTCCCCACCAAAAAAAATACAAGGGTGTGTAGTGTACTCTTTGCAGTAATTTTCGTTTGTACCTGGGCCTCAATGAATTAGAGCCAGGCAGAGGGATTGGGTCAGGGCTGGGTTTATCTCGAATAAATCTACCCTATCTATATGATGTATCTTAAGCAAACATCTTAGAATACATTTTCTTTTCTCTCTCCTTCTGAAGGGTGATCTTTCTATCAACAAGGGCAAGCTCCTTCTTGACTGCACTGTTGGCTGGCTCGGCCTTCAATGCCTCCTCAAGGTCCTTTTTGGCCTCATCAAGCTTCGATAGCTGCACGTAGCACTGGGCGCGCCGGAAGAGGGCCTTAACGTTGTTCTTTTCTATCTCCAACGCCTAAGGAGACGTGTTAGTGGTCGCCCAAGCGTAAAGCGTGATCCCGAATGCGCGCTTACCTTGTTGCAGTTCTCGATGGCCTGCGCGTGTCTATTGATCTTGAAGCAGCAGAGAGCGGTGTTGAGGTGGCACGGCAGCTTGAGCGCGTTCACTTCCTCCTGCTCTTCGGGGCTGAGGTCGTAGAGGTCGGCCAGGTAGCCCAACGCCTCCAAGTAGAGCTTGGCTGCGTTCTCGTAGTCAAACTCCTTGAACACAATATTGCCCTGGTTCCTCTTCTTGCTGGCCTCTTGGATCTTCTGCTTCTTCGTGCGCGGCACCTTCTCCTGCAAGTCGTAGCTAGCTGTGAGCTCATGGACGACGCCTCCCCGGGCTGTCTAAACTTCCGTACCCGCTTCTCAGGGACGTAATTGGCAGCTTCCTCGGCCGCCCGCTTGGCGGCGAGCTCCTGCTCCTCTCTCATCTGCTCGAGCCGGGCGTGGAAGCCCGGAGCGATGATTTTGCTCGCCTCCTTCAGCTCCTCGAGCTTCTTCTCAAACAACTCCAAATTTCCGTTGCCCACCTCGAAGTTGTTGTCATCCACCCAGTTGTGAATCTCGTCGAAGCGCGCCAACTGTAGCACACAAGGGAAGTGGGTTATGAATTGCATGAAGGTTGAAGCATGCAAAGAATGCACGGGGCGCCTACGAGGTCCTGCTTCTCGTTGCCCTTGAAATACTCGCCGAGCTCGGAGGCCTTCTCGCGTGTGTGGTAGATGAGCTGCTCGATCTCATTGCGCTTGTTCTCGGTGTCCACGATACGCCTTTCCATCTCCTCCATCCTCTTCTGTCGCTCCTGCGCTCGCTCAACGTCCTCCTGTGTGAGGCCGCCCTGCTCAGCCGCGTCGGCCGAGGACGCGTTCTCCACAGTGTACTCGAGCTCGATCTCGGGGCTCAAAATGGCCGCCTGTGACGTCGTTCATCGCAGGGCCAATGGTGAGCTGATCGGCCCAGCTGCAGCTGAATTTCTCTGCGTTCATTTCAAAAACAAACGCACCATGAGGGTGGAGCCAATGGCGACCGAGCCGGCGCTGTCGAGGGTGCGGCCGAGCGGCTTGCCCTCCAGCGCGTTGGAGATGACGGACTGCACCAGCGGGATGCGGGTGCCGCCGCCCACGATCTCCACGGTGCCGAGGTCGGCGGGCTTCTTGCCGGCCTGCTCGAGCGCGGCGCCGATGGCCTGCGCGACTCGGCTGGTCAGCTCCCTGGAGATCTCCTCGAACTTGGCGCGGGAGATCTTGCCGCGATAGTCGACATCGGCCAGGTTCTCCACCTCGCAGAAGGTCTCCTCGATGGTGCTCAGCACCTGTTTGGTCTTCTCGCACGACCTCAGGAGGCGCGTGAGGAGTCTCTTGTTCTTCATCACGTCCACGTCATACTTTTGCTGTAGAAATACCCCAAAGCAAAGTGAATACAAACCATCCGAGCTAAAATAAATAACAAAAACAAAAACAAAAACAAAACAAACAGAACGAGTGATAGATACCTTGACATCCTGCGCGAAATGGCGGGCAAGGCTATAGTCAAACTCGCGCGCGCCGGCGGACGGGTCGCACAGAGAGGACAAGACCTATGGGGAGAAGCCGTCATGCGTGAGCACACAATGCGTGCTGGTGCTTCTCCGCAAGAGGGCAGGGCAGGGCAGGGCAGGGCATAGGCAAGCTAGGCCGTACAGTGAGCTTGCTGCGGTTGTAGTTGGCGACCATCACGTTCAAGTAGGAGTGTCCCATGTCAACAAAGAGCACGGTCTCGCCGGCGTCCTCCTGCGTCTTCTCCTCCTCGGCGGCGGCCTCCAGTGTGTTGTCCTTGGCTCCATTGGCCCTCCGCGCCTTCAAAATCGCATCTCGGCGCGCGTCGCGCCTCTTGAGACCGTAGCACAGAGCAACTGTGTGTTTTGTGTGTGTGTGTGTGTGTGTGTGTGTGTGTGTGTGTGTTTTGTGTGAATAGGATTAACAACACGCAGTACATTCGCAACATGACAACCAAGCAAATCTAAACTAAACTGAACTAGATTTGTGGCATACCAGCGGTAGCTTCGTCGATGATCTTCAGTACGGGCAAGCCAGCGATGGTGGCGGCATCTGCTATGGCACGTCTCTGCTGCTCGTTGAAGTTGGACGGCACCTGGGTGGATACAGCGGGCGTATGAGTTAAATCATCATCATCACCATCACCATCATCAGGAGGAAATGCTTGTAAGGGAATTTAGGTAATTTTAGGACACGCACCGCTATGACGCAGCCTTTGGTGGTCTCGGATGCATTCGAGGCGAAGTTCTGCTCGATGTAGGACCGGAAGGTCTTGATCATCATCGATGCGACCTCCTCGGGACTGAACAGCGCCTCCTCGTCTTGGAAGGGCACCTTTAAAGGGTTCGTTGATGTCAGACCCAGAAAAAGAGAACGATAGATAATCGATCAAGGAGCCACTAGAAGGTTACCTTAAAGAACACCTTGCCGTCCTTCTCTTCGATGTCGAATGGCAGCATGGTGAGCTCCTTCTGGGCCTCCTCTAGTGATTGCCCGAGAAAACGCTTCACTGAGTGCAGGGCGGCATTCGGCGCTCGTGCCATCTTATTGATACAACGGAAAACACAAAAGAAAAAATATTAATTAAAATATTGTTTGCAACGACCAGGCAGGAACAATGTTAGGCCTACCGCTCCGGCAGCCTCCTCACCGATAAGCCTTCGACGCTCACGAAATGAGATAACGTTTCTGCGTAACATCACACTTTCAGATTCACTATAATAATTGAATTCATGACAAACGTACGGCGTGACTTTGTTTGCGAGATTGTTTTGCACCAGCGCCGGAAACATCTCCGCGCTCTTGGTCACAGCGACAACGCACTTTTGTGTACCATAGTCGAGACCGAGCACGAGAACCTCTTTTTTCTCCTCTTGCTGAGGCTGCTGGACTTCTTGCTGTACAGTCTCGGTCGCTCCCTCCGGGCTGGTGGCCTCCACGGCCATGGGCGAACCAGGGGCAGCACCGTCATGCATGGTTTCGGTTTCCATGGGCTTAAGCGTCTCTTCGCCCTGTTGAGTGATATTCTGCTGTTCCATCATCTTAGTGTCTTCCTCGGGTTCCGCTGCGGCAAAGAGCAAAAACCACTAACTCCTAACTCCCACCACCCCCAACCTCAACCGAGCACTTCTTTCTTGCGCGCAGCTAATTTACCAGAAATTTCTACTTCAGACCCAAAGAATATCATGGCAGGGGGTGAGGGAAAAAAAAGAAGAGGAGGAACAGGAAGGCTCATTCATTCAAGGCAGCGCTTTGGGGTTCTCCCCCTGAATCCACTCGACTAGCAGACTGGTACCCCCAATGTTGTGGTACACTCCCGTAGCTCGCCAGCGTCCATCCTCAAGGACCTGGGCGCGATACGACTGTTAAGGTTTAAGTGTCGTGAACGCAGTGAGCAAACTAACATACATCGAACACGCCCTCGAAAACCGGCTTCTCCTGGAACAAGAAACTACCCTTGCCATACATTCTCCCTGCACCAAGTTGAGGTATGAGGTGACGAATCATTGGGGGGGGGGAGAACGCAAGAGCAGAAGTGCAGCAACGCACCCTCCTTCCATTGGCCTTTGTACACTGTGCCATCTGGCGTGCCTTCCATCAGGAAAACTCCTTCCCCATGATGCACACCTGCATATCCGTGAAGAGAGTGAGCCTCTCCTCGCGCAAGCAAGAAGTGTATCCATCGTACCATTCACCAACTCGCCATGATAGATGGACCCATCGTCGTAGTATCTGGTTCCCTTTCCGTTGAACATTCCTATTGGCCGAAGGGAGGTCGCAATGAATAAAAGCGAGCCTGTTCCCTGTTGAGAGTGCAGGTCTGTGTGTACCCTTATGCACTTGTCCCTCGTATATGGGCTTGCCGTTCTCGGTGGTGAACACGCCTTTGCATCCACGCATCAGCCAGGCTGCTCACCCTCAGGGATATGAGGAAGAAGTAGCGCACCGTATCCTTCCATATTTCCGTTACGGAAGTCTCCGGTGTAGACAGCCTTCCCGCCTGGAAAAGTGAGGCGTCCTTTGCCGTGCAGCTTCTTTCCCTGTCAAGCGGACCTGCTCGTTACCCTTTTGCAGCCAACAACAACAACAACAACAACAAAAAAAAACAAGCAAAGGAAAAGGGAGTGTACTCTCAACTGGCCTTCATAGTGCCAACCGCCAGGGAGATCCACCACTCCGTAGTTGTCCCACTTCTCAAAGCCATCCATCTGCATAAACGCGACCGTAAGTACACGACCAGACGTGTTTCGGGGAGGGCCGGAGCAGAAAGCACGCACTGCTCGCAGAGCATAGAAGTGGGCAAGGCCAACTGCGACGCCGCCAAGATGCGCCGCATGATCCAGCACCCTCCATCCGAGCAGTGCGCCCGCCACATCAAAAGCCTTGCGCGCAAGGAGAGCACAGCGGTTCAACAGGGAGTTTGCTTTAGGAAGCGGAAGCGGAAGAGATAGAGGACGAACAGTGAGAGTATACCGCAAAGGCCGAGGCCAAGGAGATGCTCGAAAAGGGGATGAACGGAAGGAAGATGAGTGCCAGCTCCGTGTCGGGAAAGGCCGACACGAACACCCACAGCACTGCCATCAGCGCTCCGCTCGCGCCCTGGCAGCATACCAGACATTCATATGAGAGACTCCTCGCACGTGTAGGAGGAATAGAAGGGCCGCACCAGGCTGGGCAAGGAGGTGCCTCTCCTGGCCTGCCATACAAGGCTGGCGAGCGATGATACGACCGCGCCATTGAAGTAGAGCAGAGAGAACTTCTGACTTCCCATGATTTCTATCACCTCCGGGGCTGGGCGGGCGTCAGGAAGACGAGCGCGTGGTAGGGCGGAGGCCCATCCCACGTAGAGGGCACAAATAAAGGGAGATGGGAAAAAAAGAGAGGTGGTGAGAGGAGCGCACCGATGCTCCACAGTGCCATCATGTTGAACGCGAAGTGCATCAAGTTGGCGTGCGAGAATGCTGCGGACGGGCGGACGCGGAATGAGATGAGCGAGCATAACGATATAATCGTCAGTCATGTGGCGTGCGTACCCGAGGTGAGCACAGTATGGTATCTACCCTGGCTGAAGTTTCTCGGCGAGCACGTGAAATGCCTCTCCATGATGTAACGTACCCTACATAATTGGAAGCAACCCCGAAAAACCCAACAACGAACTGAGATTTAAAAGAAAGGCGAACTCAAGTTGGGAGAGAGCAGAGAGAGAGAGAGAGAGAGAGAGAGTCACCTGGGAGAGGGGGCTCGCCATGCAAGGAAGATAAGCGTGTTAAGAGCGATCAACGGCACAAGTGTCTTCTGGGACGGGCTAAGACTGTTCCATTTCCGCTTCAGCTGGGCGATTCCCCACTCTTAGGGTGTTGAAGGGTTGGTTGGCTGGGTGGTTATGAGAATGATTGATACACGCACCTTCATCTTCTATACGGCTGGGGACATCTCCTTTAGCAAGTGGCTTGCGCTGCTTGGCTCGCTCCCTCTCTTCTTCATCTGCGTTTTACAAAACCCCTTGGGTGAGAATAGAATACAGCCAAATGGTCCAGGTGAACACCCTACCAGGTGTCAGGAGAAATGAGGCACAGGTGAGACCCGTGGCCAGGGCTATGGTTCCTTTTCCACCTAAACCCGACCAACCCCGCCAGCGCTTCGCCAAGCCGGCCTTTATCATCAGTTGTACTATAAAATACCAATACGATAAAAGCGTACTGTGGAGGCTTTGGGTGGAGTTGCGTGAGAGAAAGTGCGCCGTGAAAAGAAGGCCACAGTTGGGATCGGCAAAATCCGAGATCCAGTTGTGCTCCTCGCACCTAGCGAAACACGAGGAATTGCCCTCAAGTTTTGGTGCAACGGCGAGCTGCACAGAAAAGTGTTGCCCCGAACCAGCCAGGGGGTGGCCTGCCGCAGTCGATTCATGATTCTACCAAAATAATATAAGAAAATTGGAGGGAAAAGTAGCTACCAAAGAGGTACCGCTGCTTCTTGTCAGCCCAATCAGCAGGTAGCCTCTTTCTAAAAGAAATTTTCAATTGCACCCATGGGTTCAACCACTTTGGTGGAAACACAATCCACTGTCACGAGTAACAGGCGTGGCTCACGCAGTTCGAAGGATTGTGAATAGTGTCGGAGCCCGGACACTTCGAGGGATCAAATCCCAGGTCGGAAGTTCGTTTTGTTGGCCATTTTGTCCCTACGGAAGAGCTGTTCGAAGTATTTAAGGGTGTTGAAGCCCGGATACTACGAGGGTAATTCATACCGACAAGAAGTTTACAACTTAGGCGAGCTGCGTTTTTGCATTGCCTTAGACGCCAGCGCAATGGCCAGCACGCGTTGCAATCACTTTGTGGAAACGCCCTCCGCTGTCTCGGCAATCCGCGTGGCTCACGTGGTCCGTAGTAAGTGAAGGGGTCGATCCCGGATACTACAAGGGATCAAATTGCACCCAGTAGGTTCTTTTTGTAATCGCGCTTGTTTTTTCGTGGCCTTTGAATGTTAAAAGGATAAGCGAATACGGTCCTTCCACCATAATGGCTGGTGTGTTGATTCTTTTCATTGTGAAGCTCCTTCGGCGAAGTTCATGTCGCCATCCGCTTGAGCCACTCCATGTCGCCAACACGGTCTGATGGATCAGCCTGCGAACAATGGTTTAATTGTTGCGTTGCACTCATTTTGGTGGAAACGTGGTTGATTCACTGTCACGAGTAACAGGCGTGGCTCACGCAGTTCGAAGGATTGTGAATAGTGTCGGAGCCCAGACACTTCGAGGGATCGAATCCCAGGTCGGAAGTTCGTTTTGTTGGCCATTTTGTCCCAGTAAAGAGCGGTTGGAAGTATTTAAGGGCGTTGAAGGTTTGACCCCTCGTAGATTTTTTGTGGTGGTGATTTTGCGTCGTGCACATTGGGCACTTGGACACCAGATACTGCGTCGTGCACAACCCTCTTAGTCTCCAACATGGCGCGGCGAAATGGCAGTTAGCAAGTTTCGCGCCAAATTTGTCCTCAACAACTCTTGGACTTCTGCATCAAAAACGAAGCAGCAAGCAGGATGGCTACGCGCACCTACTCCCGTCTTAGCAGACGCACGTCTTCCGGGCGCATATCGTTGTCACAGCCAACATCGCTGGAAGATGAAACGGAATCAAGCAATAGTTCACAGAGTTGTGAACTGGTGGACACGCTGCGCTCTTCGCAGGAATTGTTCTCCTGTGAACTCGGCAGCAAAGGGAGCGGTAGCGCGGGAAAGCGGCGAAAAAGCTTCTTAGATGGAGCAAAGGAGAATAGGCCTAACCATGGAGAATTCAACCCGAAGAGACGGCGAAGTGCTCCCTCGCAAACCGTACTGGGCAAGCGAAAACCTTCACCAACCACGTCCCAAATGCAGCGACGAACTTCCGAAGACCACTTTCATCTGGAAAATCTTGGCGAGCAGACAACAATCACGGTAATCACTCTTAAAAGACCCGGAGGAACTATGAATAAATAATAATAATAATAATAATAATAATAATAATAATAATAATAATAATAATAATAATAATAATAGCAAGCATAGTAAAATAGATAACATTTTTATTTCAAATAGGATGAGTTAGAGTACCAGTTGGAGGGCACAAGCGAAACCAGCCCTATGTCCGTGCAGCGAGGAAGCACGTACAACCTGGCCAGACTCTGCGCTAATGTCAACGAAGCCAAGCGACTACGCGCTCACGGCCTTTGTTCGCGAGTGCTGCGATTACTGGAAACTGAGCCCTCGGATGAGGTTGGCTTCTTGTACCTCTTTTTCTCTTCTCCCGCATCCCAGCTGATGAGGAGAGGCTGGCCTGGCATAGGTCGTGGCGATGAACGTGAGCCTAATAGCCTATTTCCTTCTGAGGGACGCCCGCAATGCAGAACTCATCACTGGTACGCTGTCCGCAGCCTATAAGCCTCAAGACACGCAATCTTGTATCTGATTGGATGATCTATACCAGGACGGCACTTCTATTCCCTCCTCTGTATTGCCCTTCGGGAACCGCGCCAGCTGTCTCCGCGTAAGGAGCCACTCAGTGCAGGGCACAAGAAGAGAATAAGCCTGAACAGTTCCAGCGAAACTGGAGTACGAGCCGAACGCACATTCTAGTGCTCCTCTTCATGGAGAACCTGATAGATAGGCACCTATCTATGCGCAGATGAAGCGGTCACGCGGGCTGGTTGAGGATGAGGCTACAATCGACAGCTGGCCCGGCGGTACGGAAGTGCATCCCTTCCGGGTGGCGTTGCAGACCCTGCGACGACTGACCGAAGCCGGCCGGGGCTTCGTCAAGCGCGCCCTGGAAGCGGAGGGCGCCGGCGCGGAATCGGCCCTGGCCAAGCTGCTCGCACTGTGCGACAAGTACGTGCGGTGGGACCCCTCCTCGGCATACGACGCCCACACGTGCCTCAAGCTGCTGGAGGCCATCACGGACGACCCAACACACCAGCGCGCTCTTTTGCCCGTCATCTCTTCCCTTGTTTCGGCTCTTCCTTCTTCAATGGATCAGCAGTGCGTGACAGGACTCTACCTGGTCGCCATACTGCGAGTCCTCATCAACTTGTATACAATCCTCCCATAGCTAGCAGCATCATTACCCAGAATGACTGACAATTCCCATGCACGGGCGCACAGAACAAACGAGAACGATGCCGCGGGCGCAGAAATTGCGAACAACGGAGGCATGGCCGCCGTGGCTGGTCTGGTGGCGCTCGCATGGGAGGCTGAGGCCACCGCCTTTGACGAGCAGAAGTGGAATCTGCTTTCGCTGGGCCTCAGCCTGCTGGTCAACCTCATCGAGCACAGCTACTCCAACCGAAGCGCGCTGGGCTCGCTTCGCACGGAGCGCTTCAGCGATTTTGTAGAGTTTGTGACTTCGTCCGTTGTGTGCCACTGGTGGGACAGCGACAAGGAGGCCGACCAGGTCGTCATCGCCGGATACGCGGTCCTGCTGTTGGGCTATCTGGCCAAGGACAGCGAGGACAATAAGCGCAAGATCAAATCCGCTCTGGGCAATCTGGAGCCGGCGCGGTCGCTGGCCGAGCTCGCCACAGCCCTGCGACACTTCCTCGCCCTGCAGGAATACCACCGACTGCTTTCGCCGGCCGCCGTAGCGTCGGCCACACAGGCCGCTCGCGCTCTCCTTGTTTGATGCATGTTGGACCAGAGGGTCCACCCCCCCTTTTTTCTGCCTGTTTTTCTTTCGGCGAGCAAATCACGCAAGTTACTTAACCTGGGCGACCACCCGGGAATCCACCGTTCCGTATCCTTTTCCCCTGCTGGTTGTTTTTGCTGCTGCCCTCATTGGATAGGATGTGTTGTTTGTGGGCGAGAGTGCATTCTTTATTCTCATGGATTGTTGTTTAGCTGGTGTGCAGGTCAAGATCAGGCAGTAATAGCAAGGAGTTGGGCACTGAACTAAACTCGAGCTATGGTGCCGCCCCGAATAAAAACGCAACATTGTACTTGGCCCTCCATGAACAAAAAGACAAGTTGATAGTCCAGCAAGGTACGATTTGCGACGGAAGACGCGAGGCGGCTGCAGGTGGGACTGATAGTGAGCGGCGTGGGCGGGTGCGGCGTGTGGAGTCAGGAAGGCAGCTGCGAGCACATGCTGCAGAGGGCCGACGCGCTTTCCCTGTAGTGGAGCTACGGCGTGGAGCACGACCTGGACGAGGTCCTGCAGTTGCTCAACTGGAACAACGCCACCTCGCCACACGGCGGCGGCGGCACCCGTCACCGGCATCGCCGGGGCGCAGGGCTGCTCGCTGCGGCTGCGCCGCTTGCTGGGCAGGCCTTACGCACGGCGGGTGGCGGGCGTGCCCAAATCCTCCTCCTTCGACCCAATCACGCGCAAGTTCAGCCTCATGTTACTTCAGGTACATGAAGCGAACTCGAGATAGTCTTCTACCCTCACGATAGCGTCCCCCCTTGAGAAAAAGAAGAAAGCAAACACTGTGCTTGTGTGGACGCAGGGGGCGGGGGAGTCACGGAACTGTATCTGGGCGAGGAGCTCAACTACCCGAAGGGCTACAGCGTGAGCGTGTCTCCCACGGTGCTCACCCACGAAAGCGCACACAAGAATATCCTTTCGTTGGCCCTTCGCCAAGGCAAGGCTAAACTCCAACTCGGCGAAGTGGCAGTGACTGTGTCCATGACAGTTCACTGCAATTTTAAGAATGAAGAAGAGATTAAATACGTTGTATATACTCTGGGCTTAGGGGGTGACCGATTTCATCGTACGATCGTAAGAAGGTGCCTTGACTACCCCAATCGGTGTTTGGATGAATAACATATGAAATACAACAAAACTCTGGCTCTCATTCTCACCAGGTTCTTGCTCTCGTTCACGTCCATGTTCTGGTTCCGCGGCAAGGATAGTGGGGCGTATGGTGCTGCTGGTGGTACCGGGCTTGGAAGGCTGCTGACCAAGAGTCGGAGCCGTAGGCAGGGGGGCCAGTACTGAGGGGTAACCGGTTACTCTGAAGAAGGGTGTCTGTCGAAGAAGACAAGTCGGTCGAAGTTCTGTTACTTTGCTGCAAGAATCACAGCATGACACGTCAGCGCATAAATTGGGAGCAGGGGGAGGCAAGATGCGGCTCACCTTGGGTCTTCTTCTCCTTCTTGGTCTCGTGTTGCTTTAAATGGTTGTGACAATTTGTCTCCCTTCGTATTGATGTGTGGAAGAATCAAATCACCAGCCATTCTTCTTGTCCACGCCAGCTCATTTCCTGCCATTTTCCACACGAAAAAATGCTCTATTATGAAATTTACGGTGTATGTGAACAACTATCGAAAAGTTAGGGATATTTCATTGCGAAATTTCTGATGGTCAGCTAAATTAGGGCATTTACTTTTTAAGACATCTCCCACAATGTCCCTTGCCAAGCCGAAAGGACCTGCATAAAAAGCCCAAACAGACAGACATTATTGTTGGGGAGTGGCGTGAAGCGCACAGAGTGTGCCCCCAGGGATCAGTAAACCGCCGTATGGTCAGAAGTACACCTCAAGGTGTCTCCCTGGGGACAGTAAGGTCACTCCCCACCACACCTTTTTCGTCTGCAACCAGAAACAAGCAGAAATATATCAACAGCATATATACCCCCCTTGGCCTGAAGCTTGCCTTCTCTTGCCGCACCCAACAATTTATAAATGAATGAATGAATGAATAAATAAATAGAAACAATGCACAGAGTTTCATCTCGTTGATAGAGAGGTGGGTCACCTTGACCCATCCATTCACACTTGCCGGCAAACATGCGGTGCTCGTAGATGTAGCACACACCACCCTTGTCGGCCTTTTCTATATATATATATCTATCTCCTGCCCCAATGGACGAGAATTGGTGGAGATTTACGCTAGATCGAAGTTCTCCACTGCAGGAACGCCCCTTGATGTTGATCTGATCCTCCTCTGCCCTCGCGTGCTCCACAATCCTTCGCACTGTCCTCACGGAGCGTCAATCTCCCACCAATTCTCGTCCATTGGGGCAGGAGAAAAATAGAAAAAGGATAAGAATTGTCTTGCATAACAAAAATTGTACATGTGGAGTCGCGCGACTTAATACAGAGAAAAGGGACCGGCGAGTCGTAGCGGCGCGCCGTACTCGACAACCATCTTCTCTTGCAAGGCGTTGTGCACTTGATTATAGGCGCGTTTCAGGTCATCCGTGCTTGCCCTCCTGCAAGCTCCAGCGATGAGTCTCGCCTAGAAAGAGAGAGGCACAGCCGGCTGTACGGCGTACCGTCGAAAGGCTACGAGAATGTTGTAGGCGTCCTCCAGATCCTTCTCCTCTACCAGTTGTGCCAAGTAGGCCTGCAGCAGACTCACCTGAAGCGGTAATGCATAGTTAGAGGGATAAAGAAACACACATCACGTTCACAATGCAACGTCGGCGTGTCCGACCTGTTGAGCGGTGAGACTGTCCGTCACCGAGGAGCTCATCCACGCGCGGAACACTTCCGCCGCTCTGCCTCGGTGGGCTGCCGTATCAAAGCGGCCCTCCCCGTCAAGGTCCTCTTCCCTTTTGGCTCCCCGCATTCGCTTCTCCCTTACCTCCTCCGCGATCTCGCGTTCCCTCTGCAGCTTTTTGGCCTTCTCATTGTTGCGCCGCAGCGTCTGTGTGAGGGTCACGCACTTATCGCCCTCCGCATCCCCTTTGCTCTTCCCGCGTTTCCTGGGCGTCTTTGGTTTTGACTTGCCCGTGGCCTTGGGCGTTGTCGTGCTCTTGGCGTTCTTGCTCCCTGGCGGTCTGCCCCTTTTCTTCTTCGTCTTCTGCTCTCCCTCGCTAGGGGCCGTCTTCTCCTCCTCCGCTCCGCCTCCCTTCCCGGGGATCGGATCATCAACGCTCAGCACGATCGTTTCCCGTGTTTCCTCGCATGGCTGTGCACTCTGCTCTCTTACTTTGGATCGATCCTCCCGGCAGCCTGCGGTAGCCGTTTTCTGGGGCGCAGGCTCCGGCCTCTCCGCAGCCTCAACTTCGGCGCCGGCGGCGGTCTTCCTGCCCCACTGCTGCGAGAGGGTCTTCTCCCTCAGGCGCGATCCGCCCGGAGAGCGCTCCCCTCTGGCCAGCGGCCGCTTGCCGGATCGCGCGGGCGACTTGCCCGCGGGCGGCACGGCGGCGCCCTCAAATTCGAGCTTCTGCAGATGGATGCCGACGCCTCGGAGCTCCTCCACGGGCACGCCCAGGTCGTCGTACAACCTGACGCACTCGCGGTACACCAGCGCCGCATCGTCCGTCGCGTGCGGGAGGGTGACCGACCGGCTGAGGTTGTCCACTATGCCGTGGCCGAGAAGCTTGCGAGGCTCGGGGGCGTTCTCGCGCCTCTTCTTCAGCTGCGTATTGCCGAAAGAAGCGCAATAACAATGATGATGATGATAAGGCGAGGCTGGGGAATGCGACATGGTACATGAGAAGGCATCGTATGGCGGGGCGGCTTACCTTGAGCACGATGCAACGGCCGCGGACGGCGGCGCGCTTGAGGCGCGAGGAAAGCTCGGCCGTCAACTTATCAAGGAACGCGAGAAGCTGGGACATTTCGGCGAACCGGATTCCCCAATTTACGTCCACTCCCATCGATTTCCGTTGCTGCAGTGCAACCATGTCAGCTCGTTAACGGAGATGGATCCCGTTTGAGTTGCGTTACCTTGAAGGTGGTGAGCGGCCTGTCGTCTATGCCGCGGACAAAGTTCCACAGTGTTTCGCTCATCTTTTTGCCAAAGTGCGAGCTCAGATGGTCCTGCGAGAGAGGCAGCAGATCTCCGCACTTGGTGATGCCCATCTCCTGTGTGATTGACCGAAGCGAGACGCGATTGGCGGAAGGAAACCCATCGCATTATGAGACTCAATGGCCGACGGGAAGCAAAAGGGATGGCAGAGCGCGCACTCTGAGCCTGCGCTCGAGCTTCCAGCCGACGCCGGGCAGCCTGTCGACGGGCATGGAGGCCAGGTAGGAGGGCACCATCGCACCCGCGAGATAAAACTGGCCGTTGGGCTTGGCCTGGCGCGTGGCCAGCCGAGCCAAGAGGATGTTGTGGCCGATTCCCACCGATGCAGTGCAACCGGTTGCATTGTAAATGTCGGAACGGATAGTCTGTGCAGGCTGCGGTTCTCAGTTCCACCGGGTGGTGGGATTGATGGTTGAGGTGACGTGCCTTGGCGAGGTCGTCGGGCTCGAGCGGGCTTTCGGTGACGTCGAGCAGGGCTTCGTCGCAGCTCACGACCTGAATCTTGGTGGTGTACTTCATGAAGACCCGATACATCTCCTTCGACACCTGAAGAAGCAAGCAAAGCAGGTGTTAGAATTGGCTGTCCAAAATTAAAAAAACACACACACGCTCGGCACAACCTTTTCATACTTGCCGAACTCGTAGGACACCGTCACAAGGTCGGGACACAGCTCTCGAGCCTGGCCCACCACCATGCCATTGGATATTCCTGTGTGCGCGTTGCCATGCAACACGTACAGCTAAGCGTCAACACCCACCACGGAAACAGGGCCCTTGATTGGAGACATGTGTGGTGCCTCATTGATGAAAGAGACCGTATTTTCGGGCTTCGTAGGACGCGGAGGCCACAGAGGAGGTGCCGTGCACCGACTGAGCAGACGAGTGGGCCACGACCACGGGCTTGCCGGCCAGCATCGGATTGGACCGGATCGCCACCGAGGCAAAGAAGCAGTCCTTGTATTATTCAACGGACAGACGCGTCAAACGCTTAACTGCCAAGACTGTAGAGGAGCGGGTGAAGGGGAGGGGGGGACTACCATGTCCACATGCATGATGATCCGAAGGGCGTCCTTCGGCAAAGGGCGTTTAGTCCGCACCCCGTCTTCCGCCGAGTCCGGGAGGTCGTCGTCGTCCTCGCCATCGTCATCGTCGTTGTCATCGCGAAGCACACCACCCTTGATGCGGTCTTCTTTGCGGGGTTTGGCCAAAGTAGCGTCGGCCCCTACGCCAGCCGTGTCCGTGTTGATGCGCTGGAGAAACGCGTTGAGCTCATCCTCGAACTGGGCGCGCCACACGGAAAGGTGGTGCAGACGAGAGGACTTGAAATAGCTGGCGATGAAATTCTCGTCCGTAGCATCGCGAAGTCCGTTCTTTTCCTTCTCCTTCTCCTTCTCCTCCCTCTCCTTCTCCTTGTCTTCCTTGTCCTTGTCCTTGTCATTCAGCTGAGTCCTGCGCCAGGACAGAAGAGGGTCGTCGTCATCAGAACCATCCTCTTCGTTCTTTTGCCCCAAACCGGCCGGTTCTTCAGCTACTTCGCCAGAAAAGCCGCCCCTCACATCCTGTTGTTTGGTACCGTCCTGACCAGGATCTCCCTTCGCCATGGGCTCTTCGCCGGCCGCCTGGAGGGTCTGAATGGCGAGTTGTCCGTTGTCGCTGGGAAGCTGCGTAAGATCCTGCGTGCTTTCTCCCAGGGGAGCGCCCAGGACTGGCGAACCGGGCCTTATGCTCTTGTCCGAAGCCGCAGCGGAGAGGGCCGAATTGCGTTGTGTGGTTGCGTGCATCGATGCAACGGAGGAAGCCGAAGAAGAGGCCGATGATACGAAGGAGGCCATAATCGACGCCGACTTCCTGCGCACGCAATAATTAGCGGTAAGGGTCATGTGATCACATGACATCAGATCATACGTGATGGAATTCCCCTCCCCATGAAGAGGCGAGTAGCAGTGGCAGTCCAACAATCTACCTTCCTTTACGCAATCTAGGATCCACTCCGGGCGAACAATATTAATGCCTCTGGACGACGTAGAGACGTTGGTCAATAATAGACCGGAAAGGCGGAGACGGGCAAGTGCGTACGCTGGGTAGCGGCCGCATGCATGCTGATGCGTGGTGAAGGCGCTCGTGATGATGTGGGTAACTGATTTAGAGCTGAAATGCAGCATGAAAATGCCTCCATGCGACACAACGAGCTTGCGTAGGACTGTTTCTGATGGCTGTGCTCGCTTGTCGGTCAAACCAGCACTTCGGCCAACGAAATTGGAAAGGAAGAAGAAACATTACCTCAGTGTAGCCATTGACCCACACCACTACGTTCCCGAATATAGAGGGCTTGGTCTCCCAGCCCTCTTCTCGGCTGAGATCGACACAATGAGAAACAACCCGAAGCAAAGCAGAAGGGGGAGCGTGCCTGTGAAACTGAGAAAAGAGCTTTTTCTTCTTCTCTGCAAAGTAGTCTTTTCTTGCGGAATGGCGAGGTTCGGCAGGGCCCTCAGGTATTTCTTGCAGTAGCTTGCGGGCAGGTGCGCGTTTAGGTGACTGGCCTAATAACTGGAGTTGCGTTTGAGTACATGAAGAAGATGGACGCCGCCACGGAGAAGTGGCAGGAGTAGCAGTGCTTAATGTAAGTGGTGTGGCATTGTTATGATCCATAACATATGGGCGATCAAAATTGCTTCGACGAATTTTTTCCGCTTTTTTCCTTTCTCTTTCTGTTTCTACTTCTTTCTCCAGATTGGCTATCCACAACAAGAGAAGCAAATCCACCATTGACCTACCTTAGTCCAGCCTTCCCTTCCATACTTCCAGAAACAAAATAAAATCAGAACGCTCCGTGGATGCTTACCACGTAGGACATGTTCATTCCCATGCTTCCGCGATCATCGCAATGCAAAGTATTATGGCAATGTGCTCTTGGACCTTCGGAATGACATCAAGCCAATAAACATCGCCGGTGGTATATCAGCCACATTACAGGGCATTACACGAATTCTCACTTGGATCGATAAATAAAATTTACTACTTTATTTTCCACCTCGGGTTCAATTTTGTGCTCTGTTGGGTGTCCTCATTGCCTGGCCTTCGGGAAAAGTGTACCTCCTCTTCATCGGACCAAAAGTCTATTTCATCCTGGTCCTCCTCTTCATGTTTCCCAACTTCGGCATGATTGAGGGCAGTAGCGTTCATCTGTTCGATCAGGGCGATGGGAGGTGCTGATAAAGCATCAAGCCGCCGCAACTCGGTCAAAGCGCGAGCTATCCCAACAATGTCTCCTCGCTCTTTGCTTGCTTCCAGCTCCTGCCGCCAGCGGTGCTGTTCTTTCTCTCTGCCGGAGGGAGATGCGCCACTTATCCAACGGGCATGGCGCAACCAGCGAGCGCAAGTTGAACGAGCACGTGGGGAAACGGCAGTACGGACAAGGGACCGGCGCATGTCGTGTTTTGTTCTTTTTTTCTTTTGTTTTCAACCCGTTTCCTAGGATTTTCATTGGGGCCAAGGCGTTTGTTCCCAGTTTCTTCCAGCAGCACATCTTCAATCTGCGGAGAGACATAAAAAAAAAAAATCATATGGAGGGTGAGCAAACCAACTCTACGGAAGTGGCTACAACCCGCAGAGAGAACACAAAAAGCTCTGCTGCGCCTAAATCAAGAGGGCAACGCAAACACGCAGGCAAACGGAAACGGGGAAAGGATGATCCCAACAGTGAGGTGGCGCGTAAAGCGCGTAAGTATGACAGGATGGGACAAGTCCGTATTCCAAAAGTATGTTTTTCTTCACGATCCGTTGCTTGAAATCGAGATGAGAGATTTAATTGGGGCTGGCAACCACCAATGCACAGACGCTGCGTGACAAGAAGGTGAAAGGCAAATTTGTTAAGGCCAAAGAACTCCAACGTTCAGCAGCTGAGGCTGCGGCAAGAGCTGAGCTGTTGCTCCCAACGGAACCCGGTTTTCTGGCCTCTGAAGATCCTTTAGTGCCAACCAAGTACTTTAAACAGACTGAGATCGTGTCTGCGGTCGACGTGCAAACCGCAAACAATGTACGCTTGCCGTCTTTTTTGAAACTCTACTGTGCATCTGACGCTACTTGCTCTGAAGAGGTTCGATTTGCGGCTTGAGCCCTTTGCTCCGTACAAAATAGACTACACTCGCGAAGGCACCTATCTCCTGATGGGAGGGAAAAAGGGCCACCTGGCTCTGCTCAACTGGAGGAAGAACAAGCTCCTCACGGAAGTGCATGCCAAGGAAACCGTCCGAGATGTCAAGTACCAGAAGTCCCCGCCGCTTTCTTTGCTATCATGTTGCAATTAATTTAATTTATTTATTTAGCTCCTTGCATTTTATTGGATTCAGTAACACCTTCTGTTCTAACGTGAAATCTATATTTTAATATATATATATATATATAATACAGGTTTTTGAACAGCTACCAGCTCTTTGCTGCAGCGCAAAAGAAGAACGTCTACTTCTACGATCACAAGGGAACAGAAACACACCGATTGAAGAGTCACACCGACGTGAATCGCCTCGAATTCCTTCCCTATCATTGGCTCCTCGTTTCTATCGTACGTAGCTCAGATGCTGCACACTGGCAACCATATACATATTGGGCTCCGTGCTAACACGACGCTGCTCTATCGCCCATTTCCGCAGAACCGAGCCGGGTGGCTGAAATACCAGGACACCTCGACCGGGAAGCTGGTTTACGAGCACTCGACCAAGCTGGGCAACTGTGACTGCATGGCCCAGAACCCGTGGAACGCCGTCATCAACTTGGGCCACTACAACGGTTCAACTGCTGTGGCCCACGTCGTTTGTTGGTCAATTCTGCGCCAGGCACTAAAGAATGAATCGCAGGCACGGTCACGATGTGGAGCCCCAACATGACTACGCCCTTGGTCAAGATGCTTTGCCACGAGGGGCCGGTGCGCTCGATTGCGGTCGACAGGCTTGGTAAGCACATGGCCACCTCCGGAAACGATGGGCATGTGAAGATATGGGACTTAAGGTACAAATTCCATGCTCGCATATGTAAATCAAGACATTGCCATTGGAGGAAGCGGCGTGCAGATGATTGATCTGTTTTATAGGACTTATAAGCTGCTCCACGACTACCATAGCTTCTCCCCTGCCACCAGTCTTGCTATCAGCCAAAGGGGACAGCTCGGTGTAGCCACAGGACCTCACCTGACCATCTGGAAGGATGCTTTGGCTACCAAGCAGGACGAGCCCTACATGAGGCATCTCGTTCCGGGTACGCTTCACTGACCATATATGTATTTGGACCATCGCGACAATTCCTAACACATTGCGTGGTGTAATATATATATATATATTACAGGCGCGGATATTGTGGACATTCATTTCACTCCTTACGAAGACGTCATGGGCATCGGGCATTCTTTGGGCGTGTCGTCGATCATTGTTCCAGGCTCGGGAGAGCCAAACTTCGACTCGTTCGAAGCAAACCCGTACCAGACCACCAAGCAGCTCAGAGAAGCCACTGTGCATTCGCTGCTTGAGAAGCTGCCTGCAGAGATGATAAGCTTAGAACCGAACAAGATCGGCAGAGTAGATACCGCGTCACGGGCGGTAATAGAGATTGAGAGACAGGAAGATATGGCTAAGGATGAGGGCCCTGCTAAAGAAAGGAACAACCGAGTCAAGCACAAGGCCAACAGGAAGTACAGGAAGAAGCAACAGAACGTCATCGATGAACAGAAGGTCACAGTTTCCCACATTTTTCAGATTCCAATTTAATTGACCACCTATCTAACAGATGGCTCGCGAAAGCGAGCATGTCAAGCGCAAGGAGATGTACGCCCAGCTGAAAGAGGAGCATGCGAAGAAAGAACGAGAAGCAGAGGCAGCGCGAGGCGGCGCGCCTCCTTCAGCCCTAGATCGCTTCAAGCCCAAACCCCGATTCGATTAGAAACTTGCAGTTGTGCCGCGTTCGGGTTTTATTTGTTGTTTTTTCACAAATTTGAAAAATGATATATAATTTAATCCTTTATGACACACTACCACTTTCTAACGGCAATGAGGCAATGCTATGCTGCCTTGACCCTCTTTCACCGAATCATCCGAACAAGAACTCGCCTATTCCGTAGAAAGCTGTGGCTGCACCATATCTGGCAAAATCAGGGAAGGGGAGCTACAAACCCGGAAAACATCCTGGAATGATACTTTCTTTTGTCTTCTCAGCACACGGTAAATTTCCTTGCGCAGCTCGAACCTCGTCTCGCGAGACCCTGCAGACGACGTGCCAGCGGTGCTCAGCGCAACTTCCTCTCCCTCTTCTTCCTTGTCGAGCCTCAAAAAAAAAGGCTGTACACGAAGCGCTACCTTTTTGGAATCGAGGAAAACAAGACGCAGGCCTCATCTGCCTGGATTCATTCATTTGGCTTTTCAGCTCGCGTCTAATACCTCATAGTCTGAAGTGGCCCAACTTCCTTCCAATACAAGAATAACAACAAATTTTACTTTGCTTGATAATTCATGGACACGGCCGAGTTAGGGGGTACTTGCGGTCTCCTTGCGCAAGCTTACTTCAAGTGCTAACCATGTGTTTGTTTACACTAGAATGCGCAGTTGAGAAGGTTCCTGATCTGGCCCTCTCTTCAGAGGACTGGACGCTGGTTGAACGCGCCAATGAACAGCACAATGAGGTAATTAAGAGCTGCAGCCAGCCTTCCATCATTCCAAGTACTTGATGATTATTGGTCCTCTTACCACAGCTTTCTTCCTTTTGTAGCTCCTCAATTCCATATGTTTGGACAGAGCTACCTACGAGAACAGCTTGCGTACTGAGGACTGCATTGTTTTTCAGGATGTTACTCTTCTCCCTTCCGACGATTTCGATTCGATGATGAAGCTACCGAGACCCAAGTGTGTGGGCACTCTTGTCATCACTAAGCACGAGCTCATCTTTGCAAACGAAACGGTAAATCAACGTCTCTTGCCATTATTCCTCGAAGGACTCTGGGCAACTAAGGTTATTTCGACCCCAGGAAACACAACTTAGTCAGAAGCTACATCGTCTTCCCCACGAAACTGATTCGTCCAAGATCCCTCTCCACATGATAGCTCGAATGGATAGGAACAAGCAGCTCCCTACAATCTTGGACATGCGGTGCAAGGATCTGCGGTTGATGCGAATTCGCTTCAAAGATGCCAACTCGAGCATCAGCTTCTGCAACCTCGTTCACACGCTCTGTTCGAACCGGAACGACTTCTTCGCCTTCCACAACAGGGAAGAGTTCAAGGACACGCCAAACGGCTGGGACATCTTCAACTGGCGGAAGGAGTTCTTCCAAAGGCAACGCCTTGGGCCTGAGTGGAGGCTGGTAATCGACGTTAACGAGCACTGGCAACTCTGTCGCACTTACCCGAGGCAGTTTGTTGTTCCCGCTTCTATCAAGAACTGCAGTACGATTGCGCAGACATTATTGTGTTTTCACTATCACCCTAATTTACGCTCTTGGCTCTTTTTGAAGCGCTTCGAGCGGCCGCCAAGTTCAGGAGCCACAACCGTGTTCCCGCTCTATGTTGGCATCATCCACGGAATAAGGCCACGCTCTCACGCTGCAGCCAACCGATGGTAAGCGCATTTATTCGTTTATCTACCAAGCTAATTGAGTGTTAAACGTTTTCACTCACTCATTGCAGGTTGGTCTAATGCAACAGCGAAGCATCGCTGATGAACAGATGGTCAAAGCGATAGCTGACCTCAACCCCAATGGGAAGGTGATGTACATCATTGACTGTAGACCCTGGGTCAACGCCTACGCGAATGCTGCACGAGGAGCCGGAACAGAAAAGTATGTTCTCCATGCGTAGTAGAAAGAGGACGATGATCAGGAGTCGTTTTTATCTTTATATGTGGAGTGGTTAGGTAGCAAAGGATACTATGTTGTCTCATTTATGTATAGAAATTTCTCACGTCTCATTTCTATTCTCTCTGGTCTCTCTCTCTCCCCCCCCCCTAGGATGATCTATTATCCCAACTGTCAACTGTCGTTCATGAACATTGATAACATTCACACGATGCGCGAGAGTTTCAAGCAGTTGGTGGAACTGTGCCACCGTCAAAAGGATTACCGCTGGTTCTCTTCTCTCGATGGCACCCGCTACCTTCTGGAGAACCTTAGTTGGCTTGCTCATACGAGGTACGCTACTGTATGTTCTGTGCGGTATATTTTCTAGTCGACACTCATGGTGAAGAGTGTATGCATTCTGCATACTACAGCCTTGTTCTCCAAGCAGCAGTTAACATAGCGAAGCTGATAGACAAGAAGAAATCCTCTGTGCTGGTTCACTGCTCTGATGGATGGGACCGCACTACTCAACTGGTTGCACTTGCGCAGCTCATCCTCGATCCTTACTATCGCACTATTGAGGGATTCGAGGTTCTCATCGAAAAGGAATGGCTCGCCTTTGGTACCCTTGCATCCCTTAAGATGACACAGACTCTGTGAAGCTGCCATTAATACTAATAAACGTTAATAATAATAATAATAATAATAATAATAATAATAATGCATAATGCATAATGCATAATGCATAATAATAATAAACGTTTTTGCTTTGTCAGGCCATAAGTTCGACTGCAGGTCAGGCCACATTCACCAGGCATTTTTCGAGACTAGCGAGTGCTCGCCCATCTTCCTGCAGTTCATGGACTGTGTCTACCAGCTCATGACTCAATTCGACACTGCATTCGAGTTCAACGAGCAGTTTCTCATTACCATATTGGATCACGTATACTCGTGCAAATACGGGACCTTCCTGTACAACAACGAGAGACAGCGTGTACACAGAGACCTGAGGAACAAAACGAGATCTCTCTGGTACGTAACTTGATACCGTAAGTGGCTGATCACATTAGGGGCCATCTCACGGTGGCCTGCGTTGCTATTCAGGACCTACCTCAATCACGACCAAAAATATTTCCTCAACCGATTCTATCGCTACGGCGATGGGGCGCTGAAAGGCGTTTGTACCGAGCTACGGTTCTGGAAGGGCTACTACCTTCGCTACCATGAGCACAAGAGCGAGGAAGACAATGTCAAGTATGAGCACAATAGGCTTGGCATTGAGCTAGAACAGATGAGGTGTCTTGAAATCTCTACCGCCTTTATTTGGACTTTTTGCCTAACCGTGCCGGTTGCCAATAGGATGCTTTTGGAACAGGAGGCAGAAGCTCGTTCCAGACTCGAGAAGGAGCTCGATATCGTAAGCAGGCAGAAAAAGGAACTAGAACACGTGATGCAGGCAGTGCAATGCACAGTGTACAGATCGGAAGGAGGCGAAGCCCCTTACCTCGTAGCCAAGATTGGTATCTATTCGATCCCGGCAACCATGTCGAATGCTTTGATGACAAACTCGTTTGTACAGCATCGCCTAACAAAGACCTGGTGACCAACTTTTGTGACGATTTACGCAATCTACACATCATCGATGACTACAGCAATTCGCCGTCGGGCCGTGACGCGAGCTGTGCCAAGGTGAAAGACGATGGGCGACCACGAATAAAGCGAAGATCGGCCTCTCTTCTTCGAACGTTGCAGAAGCAACAGCGAATGGCACAAAGTGGTGATCAGGATGACGAGGTGGACAACTGCTACGGTAAGGAGGAGGAAGAGGACGATGACGAGTGGACACTTTGCGATATTGGAAGCAATGACAAGGACGCATCTCGCCCTGACAAGGAGGAGCGCGCCACAGAGAAAGGCCATGTGGGGCATCGTACGCGCACCAGGCCGAGTCTGCAGCAACATCCGTGGCGGACGCCAGAAGAGGCGGCGTGGGAGCTCCGGAATGAAGTGGTCACGCTCGAGCTCAAGAACTCCACCGGTGCGCACAGCATGGGTGGTCGCCATGTCGAATATCTGATACGTGCGCAAGCTAATACTCCTCTTAAGCAGGCTCGTGGATTCTGCCATCAATTCGGTTCGCCGACTATCTGGAGACGCTACGACACTATCTCAAGGACCATGGATTCATTCCATCCTTCCAGTGGCCCTACAGCGCATCGAACAAACCCGCCAACGCGTGAAAGGAGATCTTCAAGAGGATGTCTCCGCCTTTTTGTCGTTGTTGTACCATTGCGCGTGTCCTTATTTATTGTTTTCGTCCTGTAATTAAATTCCTCGTTCTCCGCCAGCGTTAATATTCAGCGTTAATATAGATCCTCGTGCCATTGGCTGCGCGTTTGGCGACATATCGGCCTTAGTCGTAAGTGAAAACTGATTGAAAATTCGGACATTCAAGCAGCCGCATAAAACTCGCAAGGCAGCAGCGTGTGCATTTTGACAAGAAATGGGAGTACCGTCATTCTTCCGGTGGTTGTTGAGGCGGTACCGTCATGTGGTAGCCGACTGCGTAGAGGAGGAGTTCTCAACCGAAGGGTCTCCCAAACGGCTGGGCCCAAACCCCAACGGTATGGAATTCGACTCACTGTATTTGGACATGAACGGCATTATACACCGGGCTTCCCATCCGGAGGAGGGGCCTCCACCCGAGAATGAGGAGGCTATGATGGAGGCCATGTTTGCTTTTATTCACCGTCTCTTTCACATTGTTAGGCCTCGCAAGCTTCTATACATCGGTATCGGTAAGACAACACATAGGCAGCCCTGTCATAAGCAGCAACTTTAGTCACGTACACCTGACCTGACATCACTTTGGCCACGCAGACGGCGTTGCTCCTCGGGCCAAGATGAACCAGCAAAGGTCCAGAAGGTTCCTTGCCGCGAAGCACAGGCTGGAAGCCGAGGCCAAAGCTAAGACGGAGGAGCAGAACGACGTCGCTACTGACACCGGCGCCGAACCTGAGCCTGCCAAGACCATTTTCGACCACAACGTTATCACGCCCGGCACCGAGTTCATGGCGCGAGTGGCCGAGGCTCTTCGCAGGCATTTCGCCGAGATGGTCAGGGCCGACCCCAACTGGGCGCAGTTGGCGGTCATCCTCTCCGACGCGTGCGTACCCGGGGAGGGAGAGCACAAGATAATGGAATTCATTCGCCACCAGCGGGCGCAGGATGGATACAATCCCAACGCTCACATCGCAGTCTACGGTCTCGACGCCGACCTCATCTTCCTTACCATGGCGCAGCACGAGCCCAGGTTCTCCATCCTGAGAGAGGAAGTCTCCAGCGTCACCTGCTTTGTGTGCCACAAGACGGGCCACCTCTCGAGCGAGTGTCCCCAGATGCACCCTGAAGGTACGGCTCAGCCACCCACCATGCACAGGCCTGCACGATGAGAGGATGGTTAATAGGAGAATTTCTATGAAGATGATCACGAAGAGGAAGAAGATGAGGCGCCGCCAGAGCTCAAGTTCCAATGGATACACACGAATGTGATGCGCGAGTACCTCGACAGGGAGTTCAGCAGGTTGCCCCTCAACTTCCCCTACTCGCTCGAGCGCATCGTCGACGACTTCATCGTCATCTGCTTCCTCGCGGGAAACGACTTCATGCCTCGCCTTCCGAGCGGTGCGACGCCTCCCTCCCCCATCCCTCTCGACGTAACAATCCTCACCCATTGTTCCACCCGCCATATTTAGTGGCAATACACGAGGGTGCCATTGACACCCTGATCGCCGCCTACAAGCATCATCTCCCCCACCTCGGTGGCTACATCTGCTCGAACGGCAACGTATGAAACCCATTATTCCCAGAATACACTTCCATAGGTCGCCCGCAGAGGAGGTGTTGCTGACCATGACACGCCTTCCGGAACAGATCGATTTTGAGCGGCTGGAGCCGATTGTCTCCTTCATCGCGGATTCCGAGGAACGCGTCATGAAGGAACGCAGGAAGCGCTTCCGCCGTAGGCAACTGGCCGAGAAGGCGCTCCTGCGCGAGCTTGCTCGAGCGAAGGAGGCCCGCGGAGATGATGATGAAGAGGAGGACGATGATGAACCGGACCCTCACCACCGGGGATATCGCCCCTCTGGAAAGGCCAAAGAGGCGTGCTCCGTGCATAAGTTGGGCCATCGCAGGCGAAGAGAAGGCCGTCGGCGGTCGAAAGAGTACGATGACTTCGAGAGGCAGCTGGCCGACGAAGTGGAGGAGGAGGAAGAGGAGGAGGAGGACACCGTGCGTATCGGTACGCGAGGATGGCGGGACCGATACCTCATGCAGAAGTTCGGCGTGCCCACGTCCAACACCGAATTCTACCAGGGGTACGAAGCACCCAACCCCCGCGTTACAATGCAACCAAACCAAACCATTTCCATCGAAAACCCCAGGGTGGTGCGGTCGTATGTTGAGGGTCTGCAGTGGGTTGCGCGATATTATTGGCAGGGCTGCGTTTCTTGGAACTGGTGCGGCTCGCCTCCCTCTGTGCCCATGCATGTTGGGGGAGTCTCAAAATAGGGATTTAATGCCCAATTTATTATCTCGTGCGCAGGTTCTATCCGTATCACTACCCGCCCATGGCGACCATGCTGGCCGAGCACATTGCACAGTTCCGCAGCGCACAGGTGGTCGCCTCCTTCACTCTGGCACGGCCCTTTCACCCCTTCGACCAGCTGATGGCCGTGCTTCCGGCCGCCAGGTACCCGCTGCTGCCCTTTATTGGTTCGCAGCTCTCGTGCAGAAACGTTCGAACTGATTGGCGGTGAACAGTGCACACGCCCTCCCCGCGCCTTACCAGGCTTTGATGACGTCAGCCGATTCGCCCATCGCCGACTTCTATCCGACCGAGATCGGTACCGCTCTTCCTCCCCGAGAAGCGTTTTGTTGTTCGCTGCGTTGCTGATCATCTTCATTTGCAGAGATCGACATGGACGGCGTAAGCCACAATTTCGAGTGGGCGGGCGTGGTGAAACTCCCCTTCGTCGACGAAGCACGTCTTATCGCCGTACGTACTCGGCATTTATTTCGCGCTAAAGAGAGGACCTCTACCACCTTAACCCGACTCGCGCGCAGGCCATCAAGCCGCTGGAGGACCGGCTCACCCTGGACGAGGCCCAGCGCAACTCGTTCGGCCTTCCGCGGCTGCTCGTGGGGCCCGCCAGTCCGCTGCACGCGGCCATTAGCGGCAAGCTCGCCGGGGCCTCCTCTGGCGAGGCCGAGCTGTCCTGCGCAGAGGGCGAGGGGCTCCTGTCCGGCACTGTGAAGCAGGTCGGGGCAGGATCGGGGGACGGGGAGGTGCTGGCGCTGGAGTACTCCCTTCCCAAGGTGCCCTCGGGGTGGGTGTTTGCGTCGGGCTTGCTGCCCTCCGTCACGCTGCCCGAGCCCTGCCTGCCCGTACTGGAGGAACGTGAAGGCCAAGATGAAGAAGGCGAGGAAGATGAAGGGGAGGAGGGAGCTCACTCAGCTGGTGAGCGCCATTGCCCAAGGAGAGGAGGGCGAGGCAAAAGTAGAGGCGGGAGAGGAGGGCGGCGACATGGGAGAGGCGGGCGGCGTTCTGATGGTGAAGATGACCGCTACGATGAATGGGACGGCAGGCATAGATATCATCACGGCCGGCAGCATCACCAGAGCGATCGCGCAGGCCAGCAGGGTGACCACCACCATAGACACCGAGATCACCACGCGGCAAGCCACAAGCATGCTTGAGGAGTTACAACATGCGCCCTTTGCGCAAAAAAAAAAACGAGTGTGTGTCTGGAAACTCAAAAGAAAAGAAAAGAATTGGCAACCAAAAGGACCACACTTTAGTTCCACCAACTTGCGTTGGGCGCTTACAGGACTATCTCGTGGAAGTAACTCGAGGTGAGCGTTTTGTGAGGCATCACGATGCAGTTCAGGATAATCAACTCTGGCGCTATCACTGAGTCGCGTCCTGCACCGAGCCTTACGGGTCAGCTGACGGACCGAAGCCAGAGAGGACAGGAGTAAAAGGAGGCCGTGGGGGCGCACCAACTATGCAGATGCCCTTCCTGACCTTGTTCACATACAGGTCGGGCGTAGGGTTGGAGATTCCCTCGATGCGAGACCACGGGCCCACGATGCTGTTCCACCCGATAATGCTCCACGACACGCACGCGCGATCCTGGGATCCCAACGTATACCCCCGAGGCCGCCAACATCGGCCACAGACACACCAATAAGTTCAATCCAGTCCATGAAAAGGGTGCCGCGGTGAGGGAGGGGGATGGGCAGGCCATTGTCACCCACAGGGAGGAGCCGAAGAGGCGCACCTTGATTTCGGCACCGTCGAGGATGATGGAGTGCGAGATGCGCACGCCGGCTCCGATCTTGACGTTTTTCCCGACGGTCACGTTCGGCCCGAGCTGGTAAATTGAATACACAAGCACACACACACACACACGCAAGCATCAGCAAAGGATATCCTAAGGATGAAGGAAGGAAGAGCGATGCACGCACCAGCGCGGTGGGGTGGACTTGAGCGGTCTTGTGGATGATCACGTTGCCTCGGATATGGGGGGCCTTGGGGGCCAGCAGTCCCGGGCTCGTCTTGGAGAACAGATCCAGGTACAGCTCATTGCAGTAGACCGGCGCTCTGCCACCACCCAATTATACCCATTCATAAATAAATAAACAAACAGAAAAAATATAGAATATACAAATACTCAACATTTTCATGTAGAGTAGGGGAGTAGAGAAAAAGGTACCCTGCATTCTTGATCTGCCGCCAGAAGGACTTGTTTACAAAGACGCAGAACTGCGACTTATCGGAGAGCGGGATGAGGATGTCCTGCTCCAGCCTCACCGACTCCCTGTTGGCCCTCCACACGCCGCTCCTGCGGGAAGCCACCGGAAAGCGGAGGAGAGGTTGAATGGTCACATTCAAGGGAGGGATGGATGGATGGATGGATGAGCGATGGAGAATGAGGGTGGCGTGGAGTGAAGCGAGTACAAGTAGGCCGGGAGGTCGTTGTTCTCCGACTGAAGGCGAGCGGCAGTGTCCTTTATGATGTCGAATATCTTGGGAGAGAAGCAGTACACTCCGCTATTAATCAGATCGCTGACATACGTAGATGGCTTTTCTGAAAAGAGCAGCGCATAATATTACGATTGTTGCTTTCTTCATTTTTAAAATGAAATAATTATAATAAAAAAAAGCTAATCCAGGATGCATTCTTCATGAATGCTAAATGATAACAAACTCGTAGGGATTTGAGTTGAGTACCAGCGTAGTGCTGAAGCCTGTGCTGGTCGTCCTCAACCAGACATCCATAATGGTGGGCGTGTTCTGGGTCAACCTACCACAAATATGTAGGCAGCCACAGTTACTATCGAGAAATAGGGCACATGTGTGGCGGAGAGGAAGATGAGCGAGTATGTGTGCGTGTATGTTGTTGTTGTTGTTGTTGTTGTTGTTGTTGTTGTTGTTGTTGTTTGATTGGTTGAAACGGAGAGGGTTAAGGAAGGAAGGGAGGAAAGGAACCTTGGAGCCGAGAAGGGTGCCCACAATGCCCAACTCACGGACCTTCTCGCGGTGAAAGGTGAGCATGTCCTTGAGCGGGAAAGGGCAGGCGATGTCGCAGTGCAGGACGAAGATGGACTCGGGGTTGTCGGCCAGAATGCGCTCTCTGAACTTGTACAGACCGCCGGCGGTTCCGAGCTCGGACTCTTCGTGCAGATAGCTGTGGAGCGGTGAGGGTGGGTCTCTTCAGTGAGACACATGGAGGGTTTACCTTATTTTAATGTTGAATTTCATTTCCATTTGTTGCATGAAATCCTGAAACTCTTTTTCTTCGTTAAAGCCCAACAAATAGATCTCTTTCATTCCTGCGATTCTTTGGGGGGAGGGGGGGGGTTAAAAAAAACGAGCTAGGAGTGAATAGGAAACAACGTACTCACAACAGGCCTTGATGTGATGGTAGATCATGGGCTTTCCAGCAATTGGAAAGAGAGGCTTGGGGAATCCCTCCATAGAAAGTGGACGAAATCTTGTGCCCTTGCTTGGCCCACCTACCATTATCACAGCCTTGAGTTGTGCTGCTTCCATCACTATTCGTAGCCACGCTTTTCCGTATGATTTATTTTTATTTATTTTCTTTAGGAAATGAATGAAAATTCTGTACATTTCAGGCACTCCAGAATCTTTAGTTTTTTTCTTGGTTTGCAAAAGTTTTTACCAAATATATATTTTTCTTTCTTTTTGATAGCATTCATTCTTTGTTGCAATATCTGAAGCTGCATCGCAAAGATTATCAAGCAGATTAAGTCAAGTAGTATTCAATTTAAATTTGTCAATTTTTAAGTCGATGATAAATATAATAATAGTGATTATTATAGTAACCAACCATAAATGAAAAGTGTAAGGTGGTGCACCACCTAACCAGGTCCATGCAAGTCCATCAGCCTGTACGAGAGCTAACAACAATAAAGAAAATTTTGATTTTTTTTTCTGCAGCATTTTCCTTTTGTACAACAAAAAACAACACCAAGAAACGTATGGAAGAAAGAAGCCACTGGGAGTGCCCTCTATGCTTGGAGATATTGGATGAAGCCGTTGAGACGTCCTGGTACGAGCACTGCTTCTAGTCATGTCTAGAAGCTGAGTAATTTAGCAGTGCCCCGTCTGAGTTTGACGCCTGCCTGCAGCGGGCACGCCTTTTGTGGTGTGTTTTTGTATATCCTTTTATGTAGCAACAGGTAGTTGCCACGCTCCTCTTACCCCGTGCGGTGAACTACAGCACGGTGCATTTTGCGCGTTTGGGAAAACGATGGCCGACACCGCCCTATTCGCTGTCCTGTAGACCGACGCAACGTTTCTATGCTCATTCCTAGCTATGCTCTTGTACGTGTATGGGCATTCTCTACGTTGGTGTGCATACAGAACTGATAGAGCCTGTTGTAGCGTGCGGGGGTGGAGGCCTACAGACGTTCTACCGATCAGCCGTCCGCACCGCCGGTTCGCCTGGAGTCTCTCGCCCTACTCCCTTGCTGCTGTTGAAACCTGCCTTTCGCAGGAGGGAGGCGATGCAAATGGGGCCATAGAAGAGTACAACCAGCGTTTCTTCAACGTTGAGCGGCCGATGGTGCAGCGGGTGCAGGAGGATTGGGTGCTCTTCAACAGGCTTATGAGCGGCGAGATGAACCTGCGCAAGCTCCTCACTATACTCTCGATAGCGATAGGAGTGATCTATCTCATAGTCCCGCTCGACATCATTCCTGAGTCAGCAGGTACGCCGTACAAACTGCACTTCAAGAGAATGACGCCGCCTTCTCTCATCACCGTTTACTCTAAAGGGTTAGTGGGTCTGTTAGATGATCTGCTGGTGTGGTTATCTGTACTATGGTTTGTGGTCGCGCTACTTGAAAGTATGCCCCCTCGTTTCCATCCTTCATGCTTCCACCTGTTCACCTGGCCTTGCAGGCTACAGAGAAAGGCTCGCCTTTCACCAAGACCGGACGCAATGACACTCAGTACAAGTCCTGGGAGACTACATCTCAAATAGATCGTCCAGTTAGGAAATCAGCTTTTATTTTTATTCAGCGCGAGCAAATTGCCTTCTGGTCCCACTCAGTAGGGGCGTGTGCCGTACGGGGAAGAGCTTGCGAGCAAGCAAAGGGCAGGTGGCCAACCACCACAGGGCCGCCGAGTGAGCATGCTGCAACGTTGGTGCTTCATTTGTTCGGGTTCTCGGTCCATTGCGTCGGCAGCATAACCCACTCGTCTTCGCGTTGTTCGTGCTCGGGTGTATCAGCCAATACGTCTGCGGAGTCTATTGGCATCATTGCTCTGGCCGTCTCTTTCGTGGCCGAAACTTTGTTGACCAGGTCAGGGTGGTGCACGAACGCCAGCACGAGGAGAGAACCAACAACAAGCAAAGTGGCAAGGACAGCCCACCCTCGCCGAGAGAGATACATTTGGCGGCAGGTTAGTGACACCCAAAGTGGGGGTGGGGTGTGTGTGTTGGTGTGTGTAGGAAGGTTACCTGCTATTGTTTTTATATGTGCTAGAGGGAAAATGTCCGCGCGTCGCCAGCAATGGGCGAACGCGGTTTAGCGACGCGCCGAAAAAACGCGAACCGAGGAAGTTATAAAATCCGGAGTAATAATAGACCGAAAGTACTCCTAACGGAGATATCAAAAATTCTCCAAATGCCCACGGAGAAGGAAAGAAGGGTCTACGAAGGAGCCAGATGGAGGCAACCGCGGCGGGCGAGTACAAGAATGCCACCAGCGTGTACGACTCTGTGAAGAACTACTATGGGCATGTACTAAAGTCCAGCAACGACCTCAAGACGAGCGCCTGCTGCACCGCCAAGCGCCCGCACAAGGTTATACGTGACGCTCTGTCGCGGTACGTGGTAACTTTGTTCTTTGCCTTTCAAAGCTGTCCAACTTATAACACAACTTCAACAATCTAGAGTCCCGAGTGAAATAAGTAGTCGCTACTATGGCTGCGGCACCCCCCTTCCCTTGGGTATAGAGGGTCTTCACGTCCTTGACCTGGGTTCTGGCTCCGGTCGTGACTGCTACGTGGCTTCTGTGCTGGTAACAGTTATTTTTGTTAAGTTCTCCTTACCCTATTGGTTGAAGATTCCCGAACTACAGGTAGGTCCGATGGGTTCGGTTACCGGAGTGGACATGACGAAGGAGCAGCTTGACGTAGCCAACGCACACGTTGAGTCCTTCACCGCAGCGCTCGGCTATCCCAAGCCCAACCTGCGCTTCATTCAGGGCTACATCGAGTTTCTGGCCGAGGCCGGAATCCAGCCCGGGTCCCTTGACCTGGTCATCTCCAACTGTGTCGTCAACCTGTCCCCCGACAAGAAGCGCGTTCTGGCCAACGTATTCGAGGCGCTGCGCGAGGGCGGCGAGTTTTACTTCAGCGACGTGTACTGCGATCGCCGCCTTCCGGAGAACGTGCGCTCGCACGAGGTGCTTCTCGGAGAGTGCATCGCCGGAGCGCTCTATGAGGAGGACTTCAAGCGGCTGTGTCATGCCGTCGGGTTCACCGACCCGCGCGAGCTCTCTCGGTCGCCCATCGCCGTGGAGGACGAGGAGCTGCGGGAGCTTGTCGGGGAAGCCCGCTTCTTCTCCATCACCTACCGGCTCTTCAAGCTCAGCGATCTCGAGACGCTGTGTGAGGACTATGGCCAGTACGCCGTGTACCGCGGCACCGTCCCCGGTCAGTCGAGCAGCTACGTTCTGGACAACCACCACACCTTCGAGACCGGCAAGCCCGCTCTGGTGTGCGGCAACACTGCCGACATGCTGGGGAAGACCTGGCTGGCTCGCCACTTTCAGGTCGTGGGCTCGCGCGAGAAGCACTACGGCCTCTTTGGTGCCTGCGCCAGCGCGAGCAGCAGCTCGGCCCCTTCATCTACGAAGGGAGGCTCTTGTTGCTGACCTGGAGATCACAGGGCGGCGAGTGAACACGACATCATGACCTAATTAGAAGTGGCAAGACGCAAACGCCAGCAGGCCGTGTAAAATTAGCATTGATAAAACAACGACATCTCTCGCTTCTTGCCCGTGGCAACATCGTTGCGTGGTGTGACTGGATTTCCAGCTCAGCTACCTCAAGACATAACGACCTGCAAGCCAGTAGAGCTGAAGTAGGATGAACGTGTATGGGCTCAGCAATAGCATTTTACTTCATTCAACTATCCAAGTTGTTATCTCGGAGTAGAAGAAGTACGACGTGGTCCAGGCAGGAAGCATGCGCTTGAGCTGCTCCAGCTCTGATGTCATCCTTAGGTGTGTAGCGGCAATGTCGAGGCGCACCGGGTCCAGTCCCTTCATCCGCAGCAACACCACCCACTCTTGCGTGCCGTGGCCGGCGATGTGGCGAATGAAGTAGTCCCCCCTCGCTGCGGGTGGCGGAGTGCTGAAGTGAGGCGCCTTGCCTGCGTGCCAGTCATCCGTTGAGGAGAAGGCCCACTCCAAAAGAGGACCTATACGTCATCGAAGCTTCAGTCCGCAGATCCCAGAACAACAAAAGGAACCACTCCAGAGAGGGAAGACTGTACTGTCGGTGGCGTCGAGACGGAGGGTGGATACCTCAAATCCCCGGAAGTTAAAGGCCAACACCAGCGTGCGAATACCAGTAGAGGAGTGGAACTGAGCATGTAAAAAGGGAGGTTAAGTTGCAGTTGCATCTACTACTGCAGCGGATACATACCTCGTCCCTCATCACACGCAAGGTTGGATATTCCATTCTGCCTGATGAAAAGAGCGTATCCCCCGTCGGAACACGAGCAGGAAGCTGTACTGCGCTCATGAAGGGCTGGAATGGATACACCGGAAGGAAGTTGTAGAGGATGTCCTCGGCCTTCTTCATGGGAGGCGGCGAGGCCAACCCTTCAAACACCATCTCAGGCGAGATATAGTCGAACGATCCCACCAAAAGGAAGCTCTCCTCTGCGTCTGGCTTCCCGCTCCGGTCCTCGGCATTGAATTGTTTTATCATTTCCGTGATCGCCTCACGACTCTCGGGGTTCGCGGAACTCTCTGGCGACTGGTGAATGACCTGGACAGGGCGATGGAAGGTGTGCTGCGCAATGAGACGCTTGGGCGTGGTCGGGCCGTAGGGGAACGAGAAGAGGGCCACGATGGCCAGGACCAGAACGACCGCGCCCACGATTTGGATGAAGTGCCGCAGGTTCCCGGCGCGCACTATAACCGGCATCGCCGGAACGAGGAGACACACGACCATAAGGGAGGTTATAAGTCCGATCACCAGATCAGGAGGCACGGCCGCTCCGGCTCTGCAGGAAAGCGCATGAATGAGCGGTCGTGCCATGGCGAGAGGGAAGCAAGAATACAGAAGGGGGCAGGTTTGCTTACCGGCCGAGGAGAGGCAGGATCATGTCGAGCCCCACCTGATACGGCAGCAAAGTGAGGAGAGTCGTCGGCACGATCGCGAGAATGAAGTGCAACACAAGGGCCGGAGTCTCTGACCAGTGTGTTCTGCTTTAGAACAAAGGGGGGAAATACAAAAGAGTAAATGATAGCCTCCCTGCCTTCGATATGGTTAAGGGGCATTACCTTGGTTGCACACGTCGCGCGCATGGCCCGGTGCCTATCTCGTAGTCGGAAGAAGCCTCGCGCAGGCATGGGTGGATGACAAAGCGGTAGAGGTCCATCCAGCCCTTGGCCACCATGATGCACACAGCCAGAGCTGAAAAGAACCACGAAGTGTAGAGTCCTCTCGCGCACAGCACCATGGCAATGGTGGCGAAGAAGAGCATTCCGGCGTGGGCAACGAGATCCTCGGTCCCCTGGCTTTCCAGCATGCGGTCCTGTTTCGCTGCGGATGTCCTGATGATCGCAAGGCACTGAGCGTGTCCAGAGCTGGAAGGCGTCAGGGAGCGATAGGAATACGTACTCGCCGCCATAGAAAGGGACTTGATTGTTAAGGGACAGGAGGACCCGCCTCTGTGGACATTCCAGTCAGTTAGCGAGAATACCACACAGGGATCATGCTTCCCTCAGAAAGGGGTGAAAAATGTTCACCATCATCCACACGAAGCCGAACATGAAGGCAGCAGAGTGGAGCGTTGTGCCCAGCCAGGGCCGCGAAAAGTAGGATAACGGATGTCCCAATACATTGCCCAGAACAAGCGCTGTTGGAAAGATCCGTGAGTGCTAAAACACCGCCTCGAGAGATGAGTGGCGTAGCTTGGGATGCGCACCGACTACCACGGAAGAGACGACCCCGACGAGGGCGGACTTGAGCATCCCCAGATAGGCTTCACGAAGTTTCGCACGCTCGCGGATCGCGCGCAGACTGTACGCCAGGCACATGGCAGCGGCCGCCACATTGGCCAGAAAGCCCCATAGCGCCGGATAAACAACAGCCCAGCCTAGTTC
Source organism: Acanthamoeba culbertsoni (assembly GCA_000826265.1). Taxonomy (NCBI): domain Eukaryota; phylum Discosea; order Longamoebia; family Acanthamoebidae; genus Acanthamoeba; species Acanthamoeba culbertsoni. The sequence continues at coordinate 35,974 of CDFF01071448.1, forward strand.
ATCATGTGAGAAGAAAGGAGACAAGATCTGTTTGGTTGGTGTTGGAGGGGGGGGGTAAGTGGTCCAACCGTAGAGACTGAAGTAGAAAGCTCCGCTTTGTGAGCGTCGAGGCTTGGACAGGAGACCGTGGGAGGCATCGCGATCGGTCAGATGTCGCACGAGAGCCAGCGTGTTCTCGCCCATATGCTGGATGCTGCCCGGGGTGACCATGGAGAGATCGTCCAACGGCGTGTGATACACGTAACTATATGAAATAGAAGAATGGCTTTCATCTTAGGCCACGCAGAGCTGGTTGAGTTGGAATCTCCCCAAATACCCATTTCGGTAGAAGGCCATGTCGATTCCCGGTATCTCGCCGAAGTCACGGAAGATTCGATAGTCTGTGTCGGCAGGAATTACGCCCGACTGAAAGAGTTCTGCCGCCTGACAAATCACGACGAGGCACATTAAGTGGACCAATTAGAAGACAGGAAGGGAACACGGTGCGTACGGTGACGGTGGTGTGCGGGTAGGGAACCGCCCTTGAATATGCGAAGGCGAGATCGGAAGAGCCGATCTGAAAGGCCAAAGAAGGACCGCCTGCCCCTGCGGCTTCCAGATTGATCACCGCCTTAACTCTGCTGCACGTATTAGACACCAGCGGATGATGAATGCCAGTGGGGATGAAGAGGGAGAATGAATACCGCTTGGCATATGGGTGCTGTGTAACGAAGGCGTGAGATGCGGGGAGAAGCGGCTCCTCAGCTCCATTGAAGAGGAAGAGGACATCGTAGTCCACTGGAGGCTCGTAGAGCAGGTTCCGAACCAACTCCAGGCAGACCACCTGATGAGGAGGAAGCAAATAAGCTACCATAGCTATTTCTTCCAAGCCACAAGTCGACGTACAGTCGCCACACCATCATCTGAGGCTCCCGTGGCTCCTACTCCAGAGTCAAAATGGGAGTTGACGAGAAGAAATTGCGAATCCTCGCCTACAGTATTGTTGAGTTATTGTTTCTCATTGTGAATATGGAAAGCGAACTGCTTACTTGTCTTGCGATTCTTCGCGGGCACTCGGACGAGAATGTTGGTGATGTTGGAGTACGCGTTCGTGATATATGCGTCCACGAAATAAAGGGTATAGGCGCTGGATCCCTTTTGCAGCTCAACCTCGAGCGCTCTGCCCTCTACGATTGTCTACACAAGAATAAGACAACCAGTCCAACTGCGCCATTCAATAGCACAGCATACTTTGGCTTCTTCCTGGACAGCGTTCAGCTTCTTCAACAGCCAGTTTACCGTGTGAACGTCGTTGTTCTTCGTGCCAACTTGCCCTAAGTACCACACCTATGAGCCCCGAGGTTCCAAAGACAAGCGACTGGGGCAAGTGGAATGTACTCCATCCTATCTGGCTAATAAGTTGCTCCAATTGCTCTCGTGCTCGGCTCTCGGAGAATGATGTCGGCGGGACTTGGGCAGGCGCTGGTTGAGGCACCGGAGTGCCGTACGTGGAAGTACACCAGTACAGAGCAGCGCATGACAGAACGAGGGCTAAGTAAATAGAAAGAGTGACAGAAGCTGGAGTTTTTGGCCCGTAGAGAGTGGGCTTGTCATGGTACGAAGCAACGGCTTCGAGCCTGCGGTCCTGCTCCAGCTCGTCCACCAGTGATTGACGGGCAGCGGCAGTAGCGCGCCGTTTGGCAACTCGCATGTCCATGGCTGCGGTTGGCGTGTGTGTGGTGGAGAGGTGCAGATGTATGTAGGTTGTTTTAGGCCGCGGGTGCCTTCGCTGTGTCACAACTACAGAAATTTCAACAAAGAGCGGCAACACGCTGGCTGATACAGTCGAATTCCGTTTTAAGGCGAGGCCGCGCGGCTTTATTAGTGGTGAACGGCGGGTTAGGAGATCGAACCGCCAGCGAGCGAAGAGGCCTTGCAAGGGCCGGCAGACGTGAGGAAGGCCAGCTCCTTCTGCTTTTCCTTGTCCCTGTAGCATGCCACCAGTTCTGCATTGACGAACAGATCCTGTAACAAACAAGCACAACGAGCCAAGATGAGAAACAACGGGGCAGTAGTCGAAGAAATATTTCTGGGCACCTACCGGCTTAAGGCCTTCAAAGATCTTCTTTTTGGGATTAAGCTCCTTGTCAGGCTCACCTTCATACCCCTCAAAATATATCCTCTCACCAATCTTGGCTCCTTCCTGAATCAGAGCAGGTGGTGTTAGAGTAAAGGTGGAGCGGTGGTTGCCACGACACCATGTACCGGAGGTTTGATGAGCTCCACGGCGGTGTGTTCAGCGTTGGATGCGCAGAGCACCATGGCCTGGGACTCAATTCCCCTCATCTTGGCCGGTTTAAGGTTGCAAAGGCATATGACGCGAGCGTCCTTGTGAAATTTTCTGGTAAGGCGCAGTCGTCGTTGGGTTAATCTCAATCAGCTGTCCCACTTACCTGCATTTGCTCGATGGGAATGAAGTTGACGAGTCCCGACACCACCTGACGGACCTTTCCCTCGCCCAGGTCGATCTCCTCGAGGTACAAGCTACACCAAGGTTGAAACAATGACTGATACGTCCTATAAACTACACCTATTTAGATAACCTACCTGTCGGCCGAAGGATGCTTTTTCACGCCCTTGATCTGTCCTACCCTGATGTCCAGCCTGACAATGTCAGGAACAGCAGGACCAGCCGCCGCTGCAACAATGTACCCTAATAAGCTCGAGTTATAGAAGAGGAGAGTGAGTGAGTATACCTTGAGCCTTGGGCTGCTTAGGTTGCTTAGGCTGCCTGGGCGCCACCGCTTCCACCTTTCCTTCTGTCTTTTTCTGATCAGCAGGCTGCTTGGCAGCAGGCTTCTCCTCCTTCTTGGGCGGCTTCTACAGAGCACAACAAGCTATCATAATGAGCAACGGGAGAAAACGTCATCAATAGTGCGAGATGCGTACGGGGTTGAGAGGATAGTTTAGGTCAAGCTGAACGAGCGGCACGCCAGCACTACGGACGGCGGGATGGTGCTGGATGAAATCGAACCAGCGAGCAGCGCCAGCAAAACTGAATTGGGTGTGAGAATCGAGGCCTGGCTGAAAGTGAAAAAGGATATGGACGGAACAACAGTGAGAAATGAGCTGCATGAATTAATCACGATTAGATTACCACAAGAGGAAGGAGAGCGGCGTAGACGGCAACATCGGCAGCAGTGAGAGTATTGGAGACCAGGAACACTCGAGTGACAAGATGCTTATGCAACTTGCCGAGCTTACCGAGGTGCTTCTTGTCAAAGCCACCCGATGTGTCGCCCAGCTCCTTGCGAGCAAAGGATACCCATTTTTCAATCTAACGAACCAAAATTAAGATTCAAAATTTTGCTCTTAAGTGCTCACCACCATTCCAAAGTACCTCCTTCTTGTCCTCGGGGGTAGCTCCAAGGAAGGACTCGGTTTGCTTCTGGCTCTCAATGTACGCGGCAATGGGCTCAACGTTGGGGAGAGCAGCAAAACCGATGATCGCTTGAACAACGGGCGATGCGTCCATCTTGTGTGATCCGCTGTTTTTCTTATTCCGATTTTTCCTTCATTCTGGCTCACTCGGGAAAGAAGGTTCAGCCAGCCAAAGCAAGAATGACTTCCCCGTTTCGCGCCAAAAAAATTGGGGCTCGCAGCGGCGTCGCTAAAGCTTTGGTGACGATAAGAGCAAATGGACACAACAATCGCTAATGAAGACGAAAATAAAGAAAATATAAGGGAGTCGCGACACATCTTGAAGATTCCCGTGTCGCCCAAGGAAATATGGTGGAGCAATATGTTACTTCTGGGCTTCTGTCCTGCAGAGAATGAGCGGGTGTATGGAGTTTCATTCCACCCGGACATGTTCGAGCAAGCCAGCACAAAGGGAATGCAAGTTGTCCTTTATTACCTGCTTCGTCAAATTAATCGGGAGCGAACCAAGAAGGTGCTTTAGCCTGCACGCACGGCACACTTGCAGTTGCTAACTCTCTTATAGGCGTTTAAAGGATGCTGGCCGACACTGGATATGAAAAATAATCTTAACGATTACAAGAAGGCGGCACAACAACTTATCACCGACCTCGAGCAGGAGGGAGAAATCCCTGCGGGCACTTTTCGCCTGTCACATCTACAAAGCTTTGGCACCAGGTAGGAAAAGCCGTGCCTTGACCAAGAACCTTGTCGCTTCCAGCACTTTAGCGTTTTGTCACCTGCAGGTTCTACAACCTACTCTGGCACCTCTCCACTGCCGCTCTGCGTGGTGCTCTGGCCAAGAAATACGCTACTCACGCTCCTACGAAGCGAGTCCTGGACGCCAGTGTCTACAAGCAATCCACCTTCATCGGCAATGCCCATAAGGTGTCGTTGCTCTCCTTCGAAACCTCTATGTGAGAGCCGTTCCGCTCAAAGGAATCGTGCAGTTGCGCATCGCGCGGGAGAGGCAGCGCTTCATCAACCATGCACAGTCCGTTGTAGCGGCACAAGCCGAATGGCGAAAGTACGGGCAAGAGCTCGAGACAGAATATAGGGCGCTTACTTTAAAGATGGTGATGACGGCCCTGCAATGCTCTTGGCTTATCGCACCTCCTCGCTCACCCCTTGCGTATACAGAACAAGCTAAACGAGGAATGGAAGCGATTCACAGCGACTGTAGACATAGCTGCCCTGGAGCAAGGTAGCGAACGGAGACAAAAGCGGATTGAGTCTGTTTCACGAGTCTGGGATGCATTCGAGCAGCACTTTGAGAGCAACGCCGCTAATAGAGGTCAAGCTCACCCCTTCTCCCTTTAGCATGACCTAAAGCTAACCTGCCATTATCTCCTCTACGCAGAGATGCTCGATAGCATTGTAATGGCGAAGTCAGCCAAGCTTTCCATCGACCAAGCTGACCTGCGGGGCGACTTGGCGTCGTTCCGCCAACAGCTTTTGTCATCTTCCATGTCCTCTCCCATCTCGTCCAACTCCGCAAGTGATTCAACCGCACCGTCTGGGCTGACCTACCAGGAGTGTCAGCAGCTCCTCTCCATCGACCCATGCTCCGACGACAAGTTAGATCTGGGCAACCTTTTCGCCCTCTGGAAGCACTCACTCCTTACCCTGAAGAATCGAATCGAGGCTCATCGCTTGGTCGGCAAGCCTGCCTTGGCGCCGCCCTCGCAGGGAGGTAGGCTTGTGCGCTGGTTTTCGAAATAATGTGATGACTCATTCGCATTTGCAACCTCCTTCACCCGGGGTGTGTGCAGGTGGCCAACTTGCCGAGGACGCGCCGATGCTGGGCAACATTCTCGAGGCGCACCATAACCACCTCAGTTCGCTCGCGGCGTTCAACCTGAAACTCCAGGAGAATCTGCCGGCGCTACAAGATGAGACCTCGGGCTTAAGGCAACTCGTCCGGTCCGCCTCCGGTTCAGCAGGTGCTTTGCATCGCATTCTCCCTTCTTTCCTGAATGCTATCGAGCACGCACATAGAAGCCGCGTCTGACCTAGCTAAAAATGCTATCATGCCCCCAGTTCCGGCGACGCCTTCGCGCAAGCCTTTAGGGCTGCAGACCCCTTCTCGCGATGGGTGAGTTCACATTGTACGAACTGTCTAGCCAGGGTCTTTCACTTATCATCTTCTATCTGCTTAACTATAGGGCGGCCTCATTCGAGTTGATACCACCCACACCGGATGTCTCTTTTGACCGGGGCCTTGATGAAGAGGGAGAAGACGCCAGCAACTCGCCCGTGCGCGTAGCCGCGACTCCGCTCCCCAAGAGGGAGGATCAGGAGAGGATCGTGGACTCTGTCCGCAAGGCAGCCAAGCAGCGGCGCCCTCGGCTGAGCATTGGCTCTGGCAGGACGCCCGGCGGTTCGGCGGTGGCAATGCGGAAGGCCATGTTCGTGCGCAACAAGCCGGCAGCGGACGACGAGCTGGCGAGCGACATGGACGCCCTTACATCGCCTCTCAGCAATAGCAGCGACTCATCGGGCACTGTCGACATCAGCAAGTGGAATCCTCCGGGCGGCATCGAACTGTCGCCGCTGCGCGAGATGACGGCCCAGTTTACGCTCAACTTGGGCCTCTTTTCGCCGTTCGGTGGAATCAAAGGCGCTGGTGTGCCTCCTTCGTTCTCCTCCTCTTCCCGGCCTCCGGTGTCGATTCCCTCACCGATGCCTTCCCCCAAGCCCGCCTCGCCGGCCGCAACTTTCGCTTCGACCCAGCTGTCTTTCATGGACCCCTTTGCTGATCCCATCTCCGCGGGGTCAGCCATACAGTCCAGCACGACGGCCAAGCCAGCCTTCAAGCTTGAGGACGATGAGGCGTGGTTGATGAAGGACGACTCCTTTGCTCAGACACCGCTCAAGAGCTTTCCGTCGCTGTCTGCGATGGCGACCAAGGATATACGGCTCGGTGATGAGGACGTGCTGGCCGAGCTCGATGACCTCGATAGACTGGACAACGCGGACGACGGTCAACCGAATGCGACTCATCTGAGGCAGGAGATGATTGGTCTCGTGGCTGAGAAGCTCACCTCGAACATCCTGCGCGATGGCGTGGAATGGCAGAATGAGGCGCTGAACGACCTGTCGATGCTGGACGAGCTAGACCGCGACGACCCGGGCGAGCGCACGGAACAGTTCTCCACCAATATCACCGCGCTGCGAAAAGCGTTGGCCACCAGCCAGCTTCACCCGCCACTGGACGATCTGCGGGCGGATGAGGAAGAAGATGAAAAGGAGGAGAAGCCGGCTCATGAGCTGGAGCCCGACTTTGATGACCTGGTCGAGAATGATCTGGCAGCTCTGCAGGCCGACCACCAGCACACGAAAACTCCCGACCAGCCCTCTTCTCCCGCTGCCGAGTTCGACGACGGATATATGCTTGACATCGAGACGCTGCGGGGGAGTGTGCGAGAGGAGGCCAGGAAGAAGCGCATCTCTCTTGGCTTCGATCTTCGGGAGCTTGGCAGCGAGGAGGAGGACGGCGAGGCTGAGCCGCGGGAGGATGGCATTGCGGCTGCTCAGGCAGCTGACCGAACTCAACATCCTTCCGCCTCCAGTGCTGCGCCGCAAGTCGTCGATGAACAGGAGAAAAGCGTCCTGGATGAGACTGTTAGCAACGATAATAATGCTAATGATGCCGGGGAGGATGAAGAGGCCGAGCAGGATGGTACAGGGACGGAGAATGTCGATTGGTCTATGGCCGTTGATTCCGAGGAAGAGGACGGAGAGGATGGCGAAGCAGATATTGAAGACCGTGGGGAAGAAGACGAAGAGGACATCGGAGATATTAACATGGAGGCTGAGATCGCCAAGGCTGGCGGCATTGAAGAGGCCGAGGTCACTACCGTAGCGGCCAACGAGACCGCGTTGAGCGACTATTCGGTACTTGACATCACCTTCAGGCCCCATGACGGTATAGCCACGCTTGTTTCCTCTGAAGCAACTTTTCTTGATACCCTTGTCTCACTGCTCTCTGGCTAGACCTAGAAAAGGACGACATTTCCTCCCCGCAAAGGAATAACAATAATGGAGACATGTTCCCGGACCTGCAAGAAGAGCTACGAAGTGACAGCGACGAGGAAGACAACCGAAACGCCGATGAAAGTGTGATTCATCAACACCTCACTGCCGAGGCAGCTCAAGAGGAAGCGGAAGAGACAAGGGCCGCAGATTTGGAAGACAGCTTTGAAGAGGTGAAGAGCATCGACGAGATCATCGTCGATCTGTCGGTGGCCGGCCCGGGAAGAGCACACCAGCAGCCAAGCACAGCCGTTACTCTCGCGCTCAACGACACAGCGGGCGCCACGGACGACATCTTCTTCGGCCTTGACGACGAGGAGCGGGAGGTGAAGGAATGGGACACCTTCTGCTCGTCTCCTGCCGCCGCCTTTGGCCGGAGCGCGCCGATTGCTTCTGGGCAGCTCGGCCTCTCCCTGCTTCCCGACGAGCAACTGGACGAGACCGTGATGGATGGCTTGCTGACACCCGTACCGGGCATGAAGAAGAAGAAGAAGGACGACGACACCGCCGCGCGGCGGCCGGGCGATGATACGGTGACGCCTTCCCTCCACCCGACCGCCAGCGGGGCTATTATGACATCGCCCACGAGATCGCGTAAGAAGCTGTCCTTCTCCGCCCTGTCTGACTCGATTCTCGAGTTGGAGGACTGATGAGGGCGGGAGCTGTGCAAGGGTAGGACAGTAGTAATTATCATAATAATAATCACAACAAAAATCATTTATTGTTGCAGACCAATTGCAAGATTTCACATCAACTCCGTGAGTGAACAGATTAGCGCTCGTCAACAATCTCCCAGCGGTCATACAGCGTCGCCTCCCATGGCGCGACGAAGGTCCGGTGCGGACGGTACGTTACGCTGCAGGTTTGGGCTCGAGCCTCCCGCGGTCAAGCGACGCGCAGGCGCTGGTGGGATGATGGGTGGCGTGTAGAGCCTTGGCGGCTCGGAACTGCAGAGAACGATTCCCCCCCCCCCAATATTAACGATTAACGAGAGAGACGAGAGAGGGGAGAGATATGGGATAGGGAGGTACGGGTGGGCAGGCGAGCTTTCTAGAGAGGATCGAGTGGACACGGTGCCTGAGCCGCCAAGGGCTGGCATCTCCCTTTCGCGAAAGGGAGAGGATGGGTTCCAAGGAGACCTCAGTACTTCGTGTGTTGCGTGGTTAGTTTGTGTCGCAACACATGCGAGTTAGGGAAGGGCCGATGCACCTCTGGCGGATCCTCCCCCGGATGGGACTTCACCCGAGCTGCGGAACTGAGGGAGAGCGGGTAGGGGAGGCAGGAGGGGAGGCGGCGAGATGATCTCGCTGCCAATGGGGCTGGCCGTTTCCGACGCGGTTGGAGTTGCAGGTAGCGAAGTGGCGCTGTGTTGGCCCGAATGAGAGACAGAGGAATAGGGTGAGCTCTGCTGGGAGGGTGTGCCGCTTCCACCCTCGCGCGGTGTGGGTGCAGTGTGCAAGATGATCGCTTGTGAGGCACCCTTTAGCTCCAGATGTTCCTGTTTGAAGTAAGAACGATCATCATCTGGACCCCGTATCTTGGAAATAGGAAACGGAAGGTCGTACGTCGCCAGCGAAGAGTTCGTCGCAATGACTGATAAGGGCTACTATAACAGCTGCGGGCAAGCCCATGCTCATGAAGTTCTCCTTTTCTTCTCGTAGCAGGGTTGGTCCCCAGACTATTCCCAGGTTGTCCGGAGACATGAAGTTGAGTGCTTGATGAGCGGCCTGAAGCACGGCTGATTTAGGGAAGGGAAGGGGAAAAACTCAAAGGTCTTTCAGTCGCCAACTTACCACATCCTTCAGAAGTCGGATGATGGTGCCAAAGAGGGCCTTGTTTACAGGAGGTAGAGAAGCCAGTGCGGAATGGAGCTTCTTCTTTGATAGGACTGGATCCTGTTCCCTCTGGCTATCACAGAGGAGAGAATAGCCCTTAAATGTACAAAGGGGCTCTGGTAACTCCCTGCATGCCACAAGAAGTCAACACTTCTTCAATCCATCGTTTAATTAATTGGTTTGATACCTGAAATAGAGTTTGAGCATGCTAGCTACTGAGTGAACATGTTCATCCGTGTACTGTGGATCTTCACCTAGGTGTTGGGCATCTGATCAGTACCCTGCCTTATGAGTGACAAGGGATCGATGTACCAATATCATACTTGGACTTGAAACTGTTCACTTCTTCCAGAGACCCCGAGACTCGAAAGAGACCCTCGGTTTTCAGGTTGTCACCTGTTTTAGAGGCAGGCTGGGTGCAAAGAACGTCACCCTGAGGGAAAGGAGGCATACCTTTCCTGAGGAACTCAGCTGCATGGAGGACCGGAAGGGGAAGTTGAAACTGTGTGTAGGAGATGTACATCACGTGTGCTAAGGGCACCCCAAAAACGGGAACTTCGAGTTGGGAGCTCAGTATTGGGAGGCAGACGAACAGCATCGATCCACGTACTGTTTCGTGTGGCTTTGATTACACCCTTAGCCAGAAGCTCTTGTTCTCCAGGTCTCATCATGAGGGCTCTCTCCAGATTGCTTAGGGCACCCGGTGCCTTACCCTTTCCTTTGTTGGGATTGAATAATACGAGTAAGATTATGATCGCGACTCGCCTCGAGCCAAAAAGACTGAGGTACCGGCATTTCCTGTCGCTATTGCAGTTGCTCGCTTACCCGAGTTGAAGAGTCCTACCCTTGGAATTCTCTTCTTTTCCTTCTCCGCCTGTGCAAGCTCCTTCTTCCTCTCCTTGTCAACTTTCTTTTGCGCTTTGGCGGCCGCTTTGTCCCTCTTTTTGTCGGACAGCATGGTAAACCAATCCTTCTTACCTTGGCTCGCCTCCTCCTCCACCACACTTTCCCTCTCTATTCTTTTTCGTCGTGAATACCTTTGGGGTCTGGGTCTTGTCGTTTCCTACTACAAGGTAACTCCGCCTTCCTTTTCGCGTAAAGGAGGCCAAATTCAAACTATTTGCGCTTTTCTGTGATTGGCTGCTTTAGCGACTTTGACAGAAAGAAATCAACACAAATATCGCAACAAGAATATAATATACATGTAGGTAGAATTCGAAAATGCAAAATAAATAGGTGCGCAGATAAACGCTCCGGCGACACGCTTCGACAATCCATCGGTTTGTCGCGGCGCATAACTCTCTCGAGAGCACGCCTGGCGCAAAACACCTGCGGTACCGTCCTTGCCTTTAGCCATTGATTCCACTAAGAAGCAGAGAAGGATTCCTCTCCGTACCCTGCCACTACTGCTCCCCGTCTTCCGGCGTCGTTTCCACAGTGGCCTGTTTGAAGCTGCGGTAGTTTTCGCGCTTCATGCTCGCGAACCGCCGCTTCGCTGGCCCGCCCGCGGGGCCGGCGCTGCTCTCGGCGGGTAAGGTCGGGGGTGCAGACTTCACCAGGGCCATCATGTCCTTCAGCTCAATCGCCCCGAAGGCTGCGGACTGCGCCATGAACTCCTCCCTCTTCAGGCTGCAGTACTTCTTCCCTGGGGTCTCGGCCCCGGCTTCGCTCCGCCCGTCCTCCTCCTTGATTTGGTTCTTCAGCGATGAAGGCCTGGCGGCTCCCTTTCCGCCCTGCTTGCTGCCCTCTTCCTTTGTGGACTTAAGCTGCGCCAAAAGGATCTCACTCACGTCACCGAACTCGCCGCTCGCCGTACCGCTGCCTCCGGCGGCGGCGGCGGTGGTTCCGTTTTGCTTCGCGAGGTCCTTGGCGTGTATTGAAGGATACTTCCTGCGGCCCGTCGCGTAGTTCCTCTTCCGGTCCACCAGGTTGAGCGTCTGCGGCAGCGCGACGGCCGGCGCATCCTCGTGGATCACCACGTCGCTCTCCTCCGGAAGCGAGGACTCCGCCTCCCCGCCGGCCAAGGCCGCGGCGGTGGCGCTCAGCGCAGCGGCGGCGGCGGCAGCTGTGGTGCTGCCGCCGATCGAGTTGCGCGTGAGGGACGTGCGCGCGCTGCGATAGTCCTCCCGCTTGAGGCTCGCGAACTTGCGCGTCTTCGGCGCGGCCGCGGGGGCGTCAGCGGACTTTGGGGTCGGGACAGCTGCTAACACCAGGAGCGAAGGAGGAAGAGGGTCGGTCGACATGCAACAAACAACAACCACACGCGGTGTATTGGAGGGAGTGTCGGCGGCGGGGATTACCTTCTTCCTTCTCCTCCTTGGGGAGGCCAACGAATGAGTTGTGCTTGGATCCCGCGTGGCTGGACCCTCGGTAGTATTCCCTCTAATATGGATGCGTTAGCCATCATAATCATCGCCATATAATAGCAGGGAGGGAGAAGGGCAGGGGGTCGGTGCCTTCATGCTCGCGAATTTCCGCCTGCCGGGCTGAGCCGCCGGGACGTCGCTGAGCGAACTGAAGCGCGGGGGTTAGTGGACGTCAAAGGAAAGGAATGGTTGGGGAGGGGGTGGCACAGCCCCCACTCGTACGGCCCTGGATCTCGGTCCATTACCTGGTAATTTCATGCTCGTCGGAGGTGGTAACGGAGATGTCCGATCCGCTGTCGGAGAGCTCCGAGGCGAGTTCGCCGCCCGTCTCCTCGTCGTCGTCGCTGCCGGGGGCCTCGCTCAGGGCCGAGGTCAGGGCCTCGGAGCTCGAGTACCGCTTGCCCATGCTGTCCTTGAAGTGCCGCACCCGCTCGTTGATGGCCTCCATCTTGCTCTGCTCCTGCTGCTTCTCCTCCTCGAGCAGCAAGCCCAGGCTGACGTTACGCAGAGGGGGATGAGCGCCGATGCATTGGGGAGGGGGACAGGCTTCTAGAGCGGGCGGGGTTGGGGCGAAAAGGACGCACCGCTGCTCGGCCTGCTTGGCCAGCTGAAACCGCTCTTGCGCCGTCAGCGAGCGGAGGGACGACTTGGACAGGTCCATGTCCTCCTCCGGGAGGTCCATCGGATTGTTGCCGCCCAGCGACATTTTCCTATCGTCACCAAACCATGGCGCTACCGACTCAGGACCCATAATAATAATAATAATAATAATAATAATAATAATAATAATAATAATAATAATAATAATAATAATAATAATAATAATAATAATAATAATAATAGTAGTACCTGGCCTCGGCCCGCTTGGCGCCGCTCTGCGGGGAGTAGGAGCCCCTCACCCTGTAGCCCGTGTACTGTTCGGCGATGAGCGCCTTGGCGGCCGCGGCCCGCTGGGACGCGATCTTGGTGGCGTGCTCTAGAAAAGAGGGGAAATGTCGACACGTCAGCGCCGCGGTGTCCGATTGGCGGCGGAGGATAAATATTTGAGTTACATATATACGCAAGGGGAAAATATATGCTCGTACCATCGTAGAGGTCGCTCTTTTCCTTGAGCGCCTTGATGCACTCCTTTATATCCCTCATCCATTCCACCTTCTCCTCCTCCGACCCCGCGCAGAGCCATAGATACGATGATCGCGTGTTGAGCTGTCGAGAGAGAGAGAGAGAGGGGAGAGAG